>WPIO01000268.1:132500-157376 GCA_009760855.2 Cristatella mucedo
TCGGATCTGCTCGCTCGCTAGCTCTCAGACTCTGGAGCTTCCAGTTTGCTCGCTCGCTGCCTCCCATACTCTGGTGCTTCCGGTTAACTTGCTCACTGGCTCTCAGACTCTGGAACTTCCGGTTCGCTCGCTCGCTGGCTCTTAGAGTCTGGAGCCTCCGGTTTACTCACTCGCTGGCTACCGGACTCTGGAGCTTCCGGTTTGCTAGCTTGCTTGCACTCCGATCGGGTTCAGCCAGCGCCTCCTCGAGCCCACTCCTCGAGCCCTGGACACGGCCCCTATCATTTGGTGGCCGACCGCTGGCGGTCGACTCCGTCGGCTGCTGTTTCGATTTGTTCGTAGATGACCTTGAGAGTAGTAGCTACTGTACGAGCGCCGCTTGGGCGCGTTACGCTTAGGAGTGCGCTTTAGATAACCCTCCAGTGTAACACCCACTTAGCCCGTGTGGCTTTCCAGAATTACAGATGGAGATATACATTAAATTAGAGTAAGTAAAGACACCTGCCGTGCCTGTTTTCTAGCCTTCGGCACTGTATATGCGGCCTTGGGTCAGTAGGCAGTGGGCGGCAGCGCTGGCCCCACTGGCGGCGCCGCCGCCGCGTGCAGGATCGTCTTCGTTTTTGTATGCACGGCTCGCGATAAGGCATTCGCTCAATCCTCGCCCTGCGGACACAAGTTTAAGCCACGCACCAAGTCGTGCGATGCGGATATTTTCTATTCTCTGTCAAAATCGTAACCTGTGCAGAGGGAGCTCCCTGGGTCAAGGTCATTCGCCGCCAGTGACCTGGGCCTCCAAGAGTAGGCATCTTTTCGTGACTCGAGGAGCTCAAATGAAAGTTACCAGCTAAAGTATGCGTCTGGTGACGTTATTTTCTAATGCACTTGGATAGTTAGCGTAATAAAAAGACAACGGAGTCCGCCAGCACTTGCTGCGAGAGAATAAAAGAAATTAAACTTGCGTGACCTGTGGCGCTACCAATTGGCCGACTTGTGACTGACATCGGTAGCTGGTGTTTAATTAATTTATGGCAAATGTTTGCGCTATTTTTAATGAGTAACGTTGGGATTTCTTTTGGGAATGGCGTGTACTTATAAAAATTAAGGTTATACCGCGGCACTGTCACGTGGCCACCTGATGTGGGCTGTCTTCTGCACGCCCTTCTGCGTATTCTTGCAGCAGCTGCTACGAGTCATGACACATGTCGCGAGTAGTTCTCTCCTGTCGCCAGTTTAAGCTTCCAGGCAGTGGGCTCTTGAAGGATGTTTGCCTGTCCGCCCCCCCCCCCGCTAGTGCAATGTTACTCTTTTGAATCTCTCTGAAGTTTAATAATGTCCACAATACGATGGATTGTATGACGTTTAGTGTCTCGGGTTCCCAATACTGAGGCGCGGGCTACATGCGATGCATCGAAGAGGCCGACGAGCTGCAGACAGGATGATCGGTCGAGGTCGAAGCTCTGACATGATATCCGGTCGAGAACGCAGGTCAGACAGGACGATCAATCGAGGAGGAGCGTGTTTAATTAGTCGTTCCACGACGAGACCGGTTCAATCGAGAGCGTGGAGTGAGTATTTCTAACGCATGCTCGAGTGACGTCCAGTGTAAGCCTACGCCGTACTTATACGACGACGATTATGCTTAGTAATGGTCTCGGTAGTGTCGCGCGCGACTCGACTCAGCTTGCAGATGCCGAGTCGGAAACACTTGATAGACGATAATATATATCAATTAAGGACCTTTTATTGTCTAATCTAGTCGGTGCGTAGTCCGATTAGTGAAATAGCACACTAAATAGCACATTTATATTTTCCATGTCAAGCAGAGACAGACGCAACAACTTATGTACAGTCATGTATGACTTTAAGGACAGTCCGCCGCATACAAGCTTCACGTGATACTGTCTTAAAAGAGGAGGCAGAAAAGACGCTGCGCTAGCAAAAAGAACGAGCGCCGCGCGCCATTGTCGTAATAATTAGAGGAATAATAATTTGTAATAATAATTAGAGAAGGAATGAAGGCAACGCGAAGATTTTCCCGGCCACACAAGAGCGTGCTTGCACTAAATAACCAAGCGTTACCCAATGTCAAATAATAAGCCGCTCTTATAGGTCAATTGATCGCTTCTGATTCTGTTTATTCACCAACCATTAGCTAGGTGGCTGCTGCGCTGGACGGAGTTCTTCGTGTCACCTTATCACACGCACATTTGAACTGTCAAATTTTCAAAGTTTGACCTTCACATAATGTTTTCTACCGGCGTTTTATTATTGAATGAGAGATGTAGTGCCGCTTCGGATGTTGCTGGACATAAGTTTCCGTTATTCCAGTGTAGTTTTTGTAAGCGTGTTGTATTCAGTATTTTTCCATCGCCAGCACATGTTCGGTTTTTTTAACATGCTGTTAAGTTGCAAGGTTTTTCAATGATCCTGGTGATCATGGACCCTTGAACCCCCACTCTTCTTAGTTTTACGCTGTAACTGGGCATCGTAAAAAGGAAATCGGATGGAACTTCAGAACGGATATGCACGTGTTCGTTTCTTTTTACGGGTCCAGGTGGCATCCGCCTCCAGCAACAATTCTCTCTTCATGGATTTTCGCCGTTTGCGTTTTGTACAATATATTGCCATATTCATTATGTGTGAATCTCTAGAATCCATTATACTGAGGAGAGAGAAATCATTGGCACCGCAACAAGTAAATGGCTTGAGTCCGAAGTTATTTCATATTTTGAAATTCCGGCGATTGTTCCCTGTGACTTCTGGGACGATTTGACGTGCCTCCGTGCACGCAAGAACGTTCGTCCATTTCTGCGAGGCACGTCGGCGCCAACTTATCCTAGCCAGAACGGGCCAGAACGGACCAGAAAGGGCCAGAACGGGCATCGCTGCATCCCTGCAAGGGTTTCTTAAGAGACCAAACAAGCGCTGCTGACGCTGCTGCTGACGGTCGCTTATTGATTAGACCACGCGTCGCTCGTCGGCTACGAACGGCGAGGCGAGCAGCTAATGAGCCGCTGCATCCGATGCAGTGAGGGCTGAGCCGTGACAGTGGCACCCATCGCTGTCAGCAGCCCGAGATCCTACGCTCGAGTCGCTGCCTTGCAGCCACAGCTTTCATAAGTATCAGGTGAAATGCGATTTCCTTTTAGCCCCGGTGCCATCGGAAGAGCTCTCGCCCCAAGGCTCGTTCGCCGGCCGCGAAAATAAGCTTGCTTTACTAATGGCTTCGCAAATAGTGCACCGTGCAAATCAAATTGTGCTAAGTGCTTCTGTACGCTTGAGCTGGCTACGGCGCTGTACCTTAACAGCTCGTTCTGAAGGCAACGCTAATACTTGACAGCGTTTAGAGGTTCCCCAAGGTCTCGAGGACTACCCAAAATGCAATCAGGGGAGGCGTGGCTATCATTTTTTGAAATAATCGTGCCCTTAATTTAATTTCGTACCTTCTGGCCACCAATTTGTTTTACTTCAGATTTTCATAGTTTACTGCATGTTTATCTGCGCTTGCATGGCTTGCAGTTGGCGTATCGTGGGGTACTTGGCCTTGCGGTGACCTTGGCTGCTGCTTCTGCTGATCGTGACAACCAAGGATGGCTGACGCCATCCACAAGTCGTCCGAAATTAGTTGCATGTAGCTAGGTGCATGTTCTATCAGAATAAGAGCTGCGATTGCCGGGGGTTCCCGTCATGCAGCTCGTTCACCTGCCCAGCCTGAGCGACCGCGAGGCTGAGCTTACTGGTAAGCTTGCTGGCTATGTAAGGACAGCAACGCTCAGCATGGGCGCCTGACGACGACGGGTGACTACCCCTCCTTTCTCTCCCCCAGCGACCGCACGTTCGCATTATGATGGGCTTGTCGCAGTAAGAGAATCGCCACGAAGCATCCCACTCAGGTGCTAAGCGGATATACCATCCACTACTTCCTCGACTGTCATGTGGCAAACACATATTTTTGAGCCCGACCATGCATTGCTCTAAAAAGCAACCGCTGAGCTGTGCGAGTATTTTAGCATTTGGGCTGAGACGCGCTGCAAATTTAAGCTGCGCTACAAAGTAAACGAAAGAAATAAATAATGGCTGATTTAACAGCCTCGGTTATTTAGTGGGAGAATGGCCTTAGCGGTCATCGCTACCGCTTGAAGTGAACAATAAAGGATGGTCCCGGTGCGCGACAGTTCTCCCAGTCCCTGTGAGGGGACATGACTCTTGCAGCCTGCGAGCAGTCGGCAGCGGAGGCCCCACGAGGGCCAGACTGCTTAGGTAGCCGCAGGCTCGCGACCGGTGGACGAGGGCAGACGATGACTCGGCAGTAAGTCCGGCCCAAATCCATGCATTGGCGGCATCTGTGGGGACATCCATCTACCACAAACTGCCGCAGCCAGCTGTCGGCCGGGTTCGGAACGAACAATGGCCCGACTGTGCGAAAAACAACGCATGCATGGAATATAAGGGTTGCCGAAGGAATAGAACAAGGGAGGGGAGGACGAGATCCCTAGACGCCGGCGGCCGTCTAGAGTGTAGAGACTGGGCTTGGCCGGTGTGGCTTGGAATAGAGTGTTCGGTGCTGGAGCCAGAAGACTTGTTGTTCGGTGGCGCTACCCAGCCCGACGACGGGTCATGTGGAGGGCTGTCGCAAGGACTCGAACCCACGATCCGGGTCGTGAAGTGCGATCGCCTTAGCCATAGGCTGAGATCCAGAGGCGTAACATTACTGCCAGTGGAACTCAAAAACTAAAGCGCATGCAATGTAAATAGGAATTAACGTGTCGAACTAACGAAATATTAACGATGAGTGCGCATGTAGAAGTAAGACGCCATCAAGACCAAAAACTCGGTAGCGGTTAAGGAAAACGATTGACTGAGCTCTCATTCTATCGGAGGCTGCAAAGCAAGCAGAGACTACATAGAAAGCGACCAGAACAGCACTTAGTAACTGAATCAAAAGGTGGAAAACTAATTACACCCGCTTTCTGTTGAGCCGTGATGGCACACTAGGTAAGGCGGTTGCTTTCACGACCTCGGTCCCGAGTTCGCGGGTTCAATTCCTGCGGTGGGCGATTCTTTATCGCCACTGCAAGCGGTGGTGATAGTCATAAAGGCTCTTCTGTCGCTATAAAAAAGAGGCTGTTCAATCAGCTAGGATTTATTTATTATTTATTTATTTATTTCTCTGCCGCAAGCTGGTCGATATTAACTTCCAAAAAGGTGGCCCACTTGCCCTATTGCAAAGTCCTGATCAGAGGTATTTGACAATCTCAAGACCTCGACTGACCTCGATGGTATGATTTCTTGTCTAAGTCAGCAGCGAAGTGACAGGTGGTCTATGGATTCAGGAATTACCTGATGTACAAAAAAGGGCCTGAATGAATGCTCGGCTGCAGGCTGCCTTGATTACTTTTGATGCATATTAAACATTACCCAGGCATTACGCACACAATTCGTTATTACGGAAACCACCAATCTAACCATCTAGTAGGTGAAACTGAGTGCCTGGTTTGCGTTGTCTTCCTGTTATTTCCAACACACTGTTATGTCTAATGCTTCATCGTTTGCCTAGATTTAAAGCGCCCTAAGGCAAATCATTCTAAATTAAAATACAGTGGTACCTCGGCTAACGAGTGTTTCGACATGCGAGTGTTTCGAGATACGTGCTGTCTCTCGGCCGATAATTTGCTTTGAGTTGCGAGCTAAAATTCTTGTTACGAGCCAGCTTCAGATACTCCACCGCTAGTTGCGGCAGCGAACGTCACACTGCGTATAGTAGCTCAGGCCAATAAGGTTAGGGCAGCGAACGACGTTCCGTTGCAAGATGCTGCCCTATGACCCGGGTGTGACGCCAAGTGCAGGTTTGTTGGTTCGCTCCCAGACTGACTCGAGCGAGCCATCGTGGAGCTCGGACTCACAAGATGGCCAGACTCCGGTGCTAAATCCGACTACTTTCCCTCTGACTCTATCAGCATCTTCAAGTCATCTGTCAAACTACTGTCAAACCTTCCAAACGGTCCGCACGCCTAGCGGTAGTAAGTTCAATTATACTTCCGCTTCCGCCTCGGCGTACTGCTTATCGTTCCCCGTGAAGCAAGATACAAGTCACAAGCAAAGTGATTATTGCGTTCACTTGCGCCAGGCATACAGCAGCAGCGGGCTCTCGATGAAAGAGTGCCATTTACAGTCTCTTTCCGTCTCTAAGATGCAGGCCACTTACTGTTGAATGCTGGGCAAATTTTCAGAATGGCGTCAAATTGTATATCCAAACCATATTGCAGCGAAGAAAGGAGGCCGATAGGAATCTCGGCAATACATGTATCCTTTCACAATTACATATTTCATTTGTATAGCGCCCTTAGAGAACTTGATATCTCTATTCAGGTGCTTCACATATGCCGCGCAGGGCTCTAGCCCACGACTTCGACCGTCAAATACATTCACCTTGACCTTGGTCGGGGCGGGCGTGCGCCTAAACCACTGGGCTAAAGCAGCGAGGCGTTAGGATCCACCGGAATGTTGGAACCGGAACTGACATTTCATTGTATGTCCCACGTCAGAAAGGTATACTGTTTTTACGCACTAATCCTACAGGGGCCTATAGGTAGTAAAACCTGCCTCTTAGCCGAGTGGTAAGGTGCACGACTTTCACGACCTTGATTCAAAACCGCTCTTCTGTCCGATATATTAATGAGTGTTAAATCAGCTAGCCTTTATTTTCTTTTGCTTTTAAAATGTTTACACGGTTCACTGGCACATTTGAAGCCAGGCGGCGGATGTGTAAGTGTTATGAGGCAAATGTTCTGCTTCCTGTTAATGCTTTATTAGTCAGTACTAATTGGCCACACCGAAAGTTTTTTTGTGAATCAACTGACATATTTCTCATAGAATTGACAAGCTGCATTCGAAAAATGTGTAGATGGAGCCGCTAAAAGGACTTGTCATTTATAGGAGCAAACGGACGGCAGTTACTATTCGGAAGAAGATGACCCTGTCGACCGAGAAAGTCAGAGGAAAAAGGTGTATCAATCATACAACGGCAGAAGTATTCCAGATGATTCCGAAACATTTCAAGCTCAACAAGGCAATGCCGGCAGCTCACCTCAAGGCCCGACCACGGGAACGGACGACCTTTACCCGCTGGACTGCAAAGTCATCGCCGAGATCGTTCTGTGTGTACTAGCCTTTGCTGGGCGGGTAAGTCAGCTGATGATCAACGACACGTGTCGCGCATTAAACTCAAGTTTTGAATTGAATCTTGATCGATAGGATACGTAGACGATGAGCCCACCGATTCATCAAGCCAGGTCCTTGAGGTCAAGGAATTTCTGTGCTATAGGCTCAGAAGGAAGACCTTGCGTGGGCGTGGGTGGAAGTAACCGGCGGAAGTGGAGTTACTCGGTCAAGTTTCCCGGTCCTTAGAGCGCAATCGCGGCGACTAATGGTGGGCTTCTTTCCAATAATGACAGGAAACTTGAGCAATCTGTGTGCTCGGGTGCGAAATGTCAAATGAGCGCCGGGTCCCTATTTTAGCGAACGGGTGGATGAGCGAATAGTAAAGATTAATGATCGGGAGTGTCCCAAGAAAATCAAATAACATTGTACGAAACCAATAGGTCGACAGGAAGCTGAACGCATGACCACGTGACCATCTCCATGGTGCGACCACTTAGCGATGGAAATTTGCAACTGATCAAACATGCGATCGCTTGACCGTAACCTCGAGGCCGAGGCAACAGCGTCCTTGTGGTTATGTTATGTAGATGGAAGTAGGCGGACTTGACTGTGGAGCTGATGTGGTCGTCTAGTGCAAGGTAACTTTGGAAGAGGCGCCTAGATTTTGTGCAGATGAAACAGGAGATGGGCTGACAGAACCGATGTTTAGCGTTAAAACTTACAGTTTTGGAGTCACACTTGGTTTTCTCATAACTAGCAAGTTGGTTTTTATCGTCGTTTAATTTGAGAAAGTTGGCTGCCATCCATGTGCGGATGTAAGCATATGCAGCAAGGGAGTTGAGAGAGTTCGTCTAGCTGGACGATTGGGAGGGATCAGAGCCAAGGCACACCTGAGTGTCATCTGCATAGAAGCTAAAGCCTAGATTGTGCTTGGTGATTACATCGGCAAGGGATCAAAGCCAAGGCACAGAGTGTCATCTGCATAGAAGCGAAAGCCTAGACTTGTGTGATCACATCGGAAGAGCAGAGAGAGCACGAGATCCGAGGGATCCCCCCCCATACTTCAGTGACTCCTTGAATGACCTTATCCCATTCACATCAGTAGTCCTCAATTGTCTAGAGCGCCTCCCTAAGATATGACTTAAACTATCGTAGTGCAGGGCCCGTGATGCCCATGCGGGATGAGAGTCGCTCGAGAAGGACTTGGTGATCTATTGCATCAAACACTGCCGAAAGAACAAGCTAAACAAGAAGAAAGACTTTAACTATATTGGCATTCCTGAGAAAGTCGTTATCAACCCTAAGAAGTGCTAACTCTGTGGAGTGATTAGCTCTTACACAAGACTGGAACTTTTTTGCTAGGTTTGACGTTTCAATATATGAGTTCAACTGGTCTGCCACAACTCTTTTCCGTGTCTTTGATGGAAACGGCAGTGGAGAGATTGAGCGGAAGCTGCTTAAGTTTTCTTGATCTAGCGTTGCTTCCTTAATTAATGGTTTAACTACAGCCTTTTATAAATAAGTAGGGACGTGGCCTGAGGCTAAGCACTTATCTATTATGTTAGTTATGCAAGGCAGCAGCAGGTCGCATCGTAGAAAGTGCGACAGTGTTAATAGAGTCTGGAGGACTTGTAGTCTTCTTTGATTGGGAGATAATGATAACAATAATAATACTACTACACTTGATAAAGCGCCCTCAGAGAACTCGATCTCTTTTTAGGGGCTTAATATTAAAAAAAAAAAAAAAACGATCAAACGATGAGTGGTATCTTGCTTGATAAACAAGATGAATAATATGGTTAGAGGTGACATGCACAGGGCCAGCATTCAAGTGTGGTTAGTTGCAGCATGCAACAGTCAGCACGCACAAGCACATAAAGGACGAATCGCAGGGAGATGAATTTCCGAATGAGGTCGTGACCTCGCGACCTTCTTGAGTGCGAACATTGAGCAACGGCGCTGCTGCACGTAATTGAGGGAGGGGAGCCCCGTGGAATGAATATGTGCCCAGAAAAGATGCTGCCTATCCCTAAGGGATGGGCTCTCTGATGCTTTCTGTCTTCCTGAAAAAGCAAGAAAAGAAACAAGCGAGATCGCAACAAGAATCACTAGGTACCGAGCTAACCTGGAAGCGGATACCGAGATGATTGATCGTAGACATATACATTTTTGGATTGTGCATCTGTGATTCAACGATATCTGAATAGAATCTAGAATTAGCCTTAGGTAGGATGAACTGCTATGATCTACACTAGTCCCGATATTCATGTCCTGTCGGTCCTGATATTTTGCATTCTTTCTCAAGCTTTCGCTTAATATGCCTAGCTAGTTTAATGTCTGCTGTAAACACTAGGCCGTCTGGGCGAGGACGCACCGTCCGCATATTCAGAGGTGCAAACTTGCCGAACATATCGGCTAGTGTCTTGTTGTAGCATTCCACTAATGATGACAAGTCGGAAGGGGGATTGAGCAGCAGCAGCAGAAGGCGAAGAAGAGAATCTCTCACTGACAGCATCGATTTCAGTCGTCGTGTTGAGGTTTCGTGATTCGCATGTAACTTAAGTCGTGGAGAATGGCATACACTGCAGGATGAGCGAAACCCACACGCGGTCAGATATGCAGAATTAGGTAATGACAAGTGATGATAGCATGCAGATGTAGGAGAACATTCTTTTGAATGTTTGACTCTTAATGTGAGTAGGTCATGTACATGACAGTAAAAAAAACGAATTGGTCAGTGCACAAATTCAGCACAAAAGGCGTCAAATAAGTAATCAAAATGAATGTCGAAATCATCCATAACGAGCAAAGATCGATTTCTCGCACACATAATCTGAAATCTGAGATAACTTAGGACTCGGCACCTGAGGGGCGACGGATCGCTGCCACAATTTGCAGCTTGTTGTCGGATGATCTCAAACAGAGAGATTCGAAAGAACATTATGCTTTGAAAGAACTGCGAACATTTTTGAAATCGAAGGAGGAAGCGAGCGACAGCGGCGAAATGACACATTTTGATTGATCTGATTGGTGGATATGAAAGAAGGAGCGCCTTCGTAGGGGCCTTCGTGTCGGTCGGTTTTGTTATCAACTTTAGCCAGGTTCCGATAAAGGCGAACAGGTCAAAGCAGTTCTCAGTAATTACATCACGTATCATTAGGGATTTATTGCCATTGCAGTGCGAGAACTCCAAAGACAAGCGTTCAAGTGGGCTGCCGAGCTATAACTGGTTTTTTTTTATAAAAATTAAGTTAGGGTGATTAACTGCAGCGCTTGGGGGAGAGCATGCAGGGCCTCGCGAGGCCCTGCGTAGCTCATTCCCGTCTGTAACTCGTCAAAGCCACAGAGAGAGAGACTATGCGGGTGTTCCGTATGAGAGTTTTGTGTATCGCACTGAGAGCCTGAGCGGCTTTCAGTTAGCATTCGGTAGCTCTTCGGCACTCTTTGTTTTACGGAACAAAGAGAAAGTGAGAAGCGTTGCTGATTCAGGTAGTGCTGCTGAGGTAGCGAGTCACGTGAAAGTAGCAACTCAGGACGGCGGAACAAAGAGAAAGTGAGAAGCGTTGCTGATTCAGGTAGTGCTGCTGAGGTAGCGAGTCACGTGAAAGTAGCAACTCAGGACGGCGGAACAAATATTCCATAGTCGGAAGCAGGAGAGTAGATGTCGTTTCTTAAGAATTTTGGAAGTGAGTTCCAAAGTCTAAAACCTGCAGAACGAAAGGTTTTGGTCGCCGACAGTATTTAAGCGGAGGAATAAAACAGCTAATAAATTGTCCATACAGGTTCTGAGGGCACGAGGAGGCTGAAACTGGTGCCGAAGTTCAGCTAGGTATGAAGGAGCCAAGCCATTGCGGGCCTTGTGTGTCAGCGAAAGAACTGTGAAATATATCTGCCGATCAGCCGGCAGCCAAAAGAGATGCTGCCAGCAAAGGAGACAAATATTTGAACGTCTGGGATTTGTAAACCTGCCTTGCATCCATAGTCATCACCAGCTGCCGCGGCCGAGTGGCTTTTTCGGTGGCCCAGCCAAAAGGGGTTTCCACTAGTCTAGCTAAGACCGAGCCAAGGAGCTAGTTACAGTGGACGGCAGTTGCTAATCTTAGACAGCGATTGACCGTGACGTGCGGAAGCCATCTCATTCCTCCGGGAGGCTTTTAAAGTTTCGGCAGCTGTCGAAGGCGACACCTAAATTTCGACCACACGGTGATGGGAATAGCAAACATGCAGGGGCTTTCGCCCGAGCGGATTTCAACTGCCATGGGGTCTGTGGGTCTGCCGTCTTTTGTAAATCATCAATTCACGGACCGTAGAAGCAGCCGCCCCATCTAGAACTGCATTTGAACGATGGTAGTGCAAAAATAATAAGCATCCAGTAACGATCATGCATAACAGTCAGATTACAAACAACCAGCCAACCAAAGCGGGGTGGTTTGGTACGTAGGGCCACATTGGGAATCAGCAGTAAGCAAAGAGCCTTTAGATGTTCATAGGCACGCCGTTTCTGACGTGTCACGGTCGAAGAATAAACAGAAAGGTTTTTAATAAGTCTCGGCTGTATCGGTTGCCGTGCACGAGATTTGCAACAGCTGCGATTTTCGTAAGAGAATTCTGCAGCGGAGAATAAACGCTAGTGGTGCTTGGTGTCGGGAGGCGAGAATGCACTGACGTAGAATAAGCTTTGTTTGTGGTAGTGCATATTAGTTCACGAGTTGCAATAAGAGGTGTTATCAACCTTCAGCTAAACATTTAGCCACACAAGAGCTGCTCACTAATAAACACAAGTAGGCGGTGTGCAGCCCTTCGGTGGCCCTCCGGTGCCATCCGGTGCCACCTGGAGCGTATTCTTCAAGATTCTCGCAGCTCCTCAGCTGCATGCGAACAACAACAATCACTAAAACCACTGCTATGAACGGGATAATCTGTGGTGTCTACGTTGGACACATATGATTCATAAGCATCAACCTCGCCTATATATTTTCTGACTGCAACTCAAAATATGCTGGACATTATTGGTCTTCAAGTCCCAGCGGTTTGAGCACGTGTCACCTCTGCTGAAAGAGCTAGGATGGTTGCCGGTTGAGCAAAGGATACAGAGCAAAGTTCTTACGCTGACCCACAAGGCCCGCCACGAATTGGCTCCTTCATACCTAGCTGAACTGCTGCATCAGTTTCAGCCTGTTCGCGCCCTCAGGTCCTGTGTGGACAATAAATTAGCTGTCCCATTCCTCTGCTTAAAGACAGTTGGCGACAGAAGCTTTAGCTCTGCAGGTCCTAGACTGTGGAACTCGCTTCCACAATTCTTAAGCAACGACATTTACTCTCCAACTGCCGACTGTGGCACATCTTTTTCAGCGGTCCTGAACTGCTACTTCTATGCTACTCACTACCTCAACTGCTCTCCTGACTCTGCTATGCTTCCCACTTTCTCTTTGTTGCGTGAGACGAAGTCTGTTGGCTACCGAATGCGTACCGAAAGCCGCTTAGGCTGTGAGTGCGCTATACAAAACTCTCCTGCGTAACACCCACATGGTCTTTATGACTTTGTGGAGTTACTGACGGAGATACATTACATTACAATACAATCCTCACACCTCCAATTTTACAGTCAACACGTTGTCTTAATTAGCCTATGGTCTCATGTTCCGAGCTATTTTCCAGGGACTCTGTCTTAACTCGTTGGGCCCAACGATGATTGATCTTCGGCAGCTGACATCTACCTCCGTGGAAGACTCAGCCTTGATATTCGTGTCTCAATCAGCTGGATTTATGGCCGGATCGTTTGCTGCGAAGCCCATACTGAAGAGGTTCAACAATGAGCTGTCCATGAGTGTGCTCCTACTCATACAAGCTATTTTCACAGCACTGGTGCCAACCACTCAAATCCTTGCATTGATGTGCTTGGCCTTCGTCGGCCAAGGATTTGCCATAGGCGTAGTAGGAATAGGTAACGCTGGGTTTCTACTGCTTATTTGCACCGCCATTGGCAGCCGGCATGGACATGTTGCCAGAAATTGTGACTGCTGATTAGGTAATGATAATCATGCTTGTTGATTGTGATTCTTTTGCAGGTGTCACAGCTCTTTGCATTAAGTTAGGTGGACCCAAGCGCAATGGCATGTTCTTGCAAGCAGTTTACCTCGGGGTTTCTATCGGATCCGTGGTAGGACCTTTCATGGCACAACCATTTCTTTCTCGGGAAATCCACGTTGACGGCGGTGAAAGAATTATAGAAAACTCCGAAGTTACTAGGATGGCTGTCTCAGCCAACAAGTCCTTGATGAATATAGTAGGAGCGACCATGCCGAGCTACACGCCAACTGGTCAGGTCACCGGAAATACTAGTCTGGCTCCAGATCATGTGACCAAGCACGTCAAGCTCACGCCCGAGGAAGTGGAGCTCCAGATCAACACGTTTCTGAGTTCTTTCTACACGCAGACGAATGTATTGTATGCATACATTGTCATCGGACTTATCTTGACTCTCCCATGTATGGGTTTCATGCTCTTGTATCTGAACAGAGATCGCACGAAGAGTCACGTGGCTGATGCAGAAAAGCCAAGCGAATCCCTGTCTTTTACTAACTGCACGACGCCGCTGTTTTTAACCGTAGCACTGCTCCTTACCCAGTGCCTTATTTACTTTGGAATGCAAGACAGCTACTCAAACCTGCTCACCACCTACGTCGTTCTCAGTGACCTTCACCTTCACAAGTCTCGAGGCGTGTACGTCACTTCACTTTTTTGGGCGGCAGTTTGCGTCGGTCGACTGAATGGCATATGGATTGCAAAGTTCGCATCACCATTCGCAATGTTAATGGGTGATGTCGTGTGCGCATTAGTGTGCTCCGTAGTCCTTGCGGCCTTCGGAGATTCTAGCGAGCATATCCTGTGGGCTTTTACATTCCTGCTTGGTCTTTCGTTCGCGAGTATCAATGCAGCGACCGTGGCGTGGGCAGCACGGCACATCAGCAGCAACAACTACTTGCTCAGCCTCATCATGGTCGGCCGCTGCTCTGGTCTGTTGGTGGTGCCCACTGTTATAACGGAGCTTATACCAGTTCTTGGCGCCGACACGCTAATGCATGCTCTCGTGGCTGTCTGCATCATGCACCTCATTTGTCTTGTCGGCGCTCAGGTGATCGTGCACCGCCACGGCACTGCGGGTCGTATCAGCGGGAAAAGGAAGGAATCGGCCGAAGAAATGAAATTTGTTCAGAGCGAAATTTCGACGAACAATATCGCGGCAAAGATTATTAAAAATAATGCATGAAAAATACAATGCTTCGCAGGAAGCTTTTGGTGGTGTAGCCTTGAACAAATTTAAGCATTATGTTTTTGCACAAAAGCCGACTCTACTAGCAAGAGACTGAAACCCATGTTTATAGAGTCCTGCATTAACGAGTCATGCAGCACTGTTGCCTCGTATATGTCGTTAGGTGATAGGTATTTGCAGTGTTACATCATCCACAAACGTGATCAGCATTTTTTTTTTGGGCACCGTGCCAAGGTTGCTGCATTCCAGCCTCCAACCTGATACTTTCAAAAGCTTCGCTAATTACTAATTGAAAAATAAATGTTTTAATATTATCAAATTACCAATAACTATTATATAGCGCCTAAGAAAGCGACACATTTCTTTCATGGCATTTCACGTGGCAAAGGCAGGATGCCAACTTATTAGTGAAAATAGAAAGAACGATTGCAGAACGCAGTAACGCATAAAGAACGATTCAATAAGAATGAGAAAGTTCTGTGAGAAATAAACTGAAAGCTTTTATTTAAATGTTGCAAAGTCATGGAACGTCAGGATATTGCTCATTTGAAGGTTCCGGGCGCATACGGATGGAAGACATGGTCACTAAAGGATCTTAGATTGGCCGGTGGCACAAAGTAAACAGCACAGCCCCACGCACGATTTTTAAAGCACAACATACGCAGAGCGGATGGTAGAGCCACTGATTGTAGTAGGATGTGGTACATCCCCGATTAGAAATTTCCGCACTACGGGCGGCATGAACTCGGTGAGTTACATCGGATGGGAAAGTGTAACGCCGAAGGCTCGGCGGGGTAGGCTTGACCTGCCGCTTACCTAGCGGCGTAGCCTAGCGCCTAATGCCGTTCGGTTCGCTCATACGCGCAATAGGCTGGCCGCCACGAAACGAGCGTTTCTGGCGCCGACCTGCTTACCGTTACTAAAGGGGTCATGAGTCCGTGGCTAGAATTGGAAGCGAGACACAAATTGGGGATTTTACTGAACTTTATTCGCAAGCGCACAAAGTCGCTGCGCGTCTAGTTCAGCTTTATCTCCACACTCCTCGCACGTTCTCAACAGCACCAACACTCTTGCGGAGGGAATACTTCTCCACACTGAAGCGCGAACCCGAGCCTAAACCCTGACCGGTGAACTAGAACTGGTTTCCACCAGTGCGGCAGGAATACTCCACACACGCCACCTCAAGCACTCTTGCGGAAGAAACACGTCTCCACACTTACGCTACTTACATCTATACTGGGGACGACCCAAATAGACGGAGCTCAAACTGGAGCCTAAACCCTAACCGGAGAACTAGGGCTCCACACACGTCAACTACGCCTAGCTCGCACCGGCAAATCCCTATGCCGAGACCGCGTGCTAGCGCGCACACACACAACAAAAGAAACACAGAGTGCCAGCTCGGGCGCGATACGACCGTATTCGGTGGAGTCCACACCGAATCCTCCTAGCACTGTCTTGTCCTATTCCGCCCATCGTCGGCGGACAGCCCGCCCTCCTCCCTCGCTTTCAGAGAAACGAGTGCCCGACGGCGTCGAAGCGCAGAGCCGGACAAAAGACACGAAGATAATAAAAGACCCAGAGCGAGCGACGCTCGACTCTTAAATGCTTAGCTGAGACAATGGGGCAAGAGCTTAGTGGTATTGAGCCCGACACCAGGGCCCATTACGGTAAGGAATTAATACCGACACTAGGCCAGTGGAATGTCCCCTCTGTCCAGCTTGAATGGCGAATGGGTTCCAGACGATTCTTTTTGGACAGAGTGATGGCGAAGGTTGACAGGCCAGCCAACATCGATCAGCAGCTTCCGCGGGTATCGGACCAATTCTAAAGGCCGACTCGCCACCGCTGGTCAGAGAGCTTCCTGGCTTGCTCTTAAGCGCTTCCTCTCTAACCACACTGACGCTCCTCTCTGGCTCACTGCTCCAGGACAAAGGAGTTCTAGCCCGCCTCCGAACAGCTCTTGTTCGCGCTAAAATTCAGCCAAGGACAGCAGGGCGCTACAAAAGTATGGCGTACTGCTTGCAATTTGTCACATAATTTGGCTGGCGGCGCCATGCTACGGCGAAGAGGTCGAAGTCAGCTCAGCTCTGTACCGCGATCCTCCAATCTTCGGTCGTCCAGCGGCTGTGCTGCCGCCCCGCCCAAAGCATGCTTCTGTGGAGGCTTGCGTCACTAGGTAAGGTTTCTTTGCAACCCTTACCATACGCCCGTGTTCGTCGAGCCTTCGTCTCACTGTTGATCATTGCAATACTAAGCTCGAATGTTACGGAGTACTATGAATAGTACATTTCGTAGTTCGATTGCATTCGGGCTGGTACCGCTCCTTTCCTAAACAGCTGTTGGGAGCATCGTCGAGAGGGGCCTGTGCACAGCTGTGGTCAGCTTCTAATGACGCATTGACACAGGCCGATAACCCACTGGTGAACAGATGGTGGATTCACCATCGGGGTCGGCCAAGGCACAGCCGGAGGGGAGGAGGGAGAAGACTCGAGTGTGAGAAGGGGGCGAAGGCAGTCGTGCGTCTTGCTGCTCCGTGCCTTGTGCAATAAACCGTTGGCGTTGTTCATCGGCTGGCTCTCTGATGTGTGAACCAAACTACACATTTGTGTAGCGCCCTCAGAGAACTTAGTTCTTTCTTGACTTTATATATTCTGTAAAGCAGAGGTCGATAAACTCCGGCCCTTAGGTCAGATCCAGCGCACCTAGTGCTCCAGATCCGGCGCACCTAGTGCTCCAGATCCGGCGCAGCTAGTGCTCCAGATCCGACGCAGCTAGTGCTTGAGATCCGACGCAGCTAGCTAGATGCTTGAGATCCGACGCAGCTAGTGCTCCAGATCCGACGCACCTAGTGCTCCAGATCCGACGCACCTAGTGCTCCAGATCCGACGCACCTAGTGCTCCAGATCCGGCCTAGCGGCCCCCCAGTTATTAATTGATGGATCCGTAGCCGAATTGAGTTGTCACGGTTTTCTTGCCCTTCACTATATAGAGGTACTTTGACCTTAGAGTATCCCAACTAACGAGTTTTCGAGGCACGCGCCGTCTCTCGGCCACTTTTTATTTTGAGTTGACAGCTAAGTGTTATTGTGCTTGATTTGGCTTCCCCCCTGTTTCGCAGTATAAAGTGGGCGTAGCGGCTACGCCCACTCCCGGCCGGCGGAGTGGGCGTGGTTTCTTCTGGCCTAGTTTGCCTTCTTGACCTCCTGAAATGGCCTAGTAGTCCAACAAAAAGTTTGCCGAGCTCTGCTATAAAGAAAGCATGATCGTGTGGTTAGTGGTGGTGCACAATGGGCCTTCACGAACTCAATATCAGGAGCCGAGCAGCCCTCAGGTAGAAGCCCGAGGGCTTTCAGATACAGCTGCCGGTTTTTTTCTTGTCCCAAGAAATTTTCAGAATGTTATATCGGAGAGATTTCTAACTTATCTCAACCCGCTTCCGAGCTATGTCGATTGCCAAAATTACCAAGGTGGTAAGACCGCAGCTGGCCCCTCAAAATCATGAAAGCGGCCTAAACTCTTAAGCTGCGTTTATACTCAGTACCTTCCCTACTTTCCACCTAACTGGTGCGTCTGCACGACCAAGTCAAGTAGAATTGACGGCTGACTTAGTTCCGTCCATAGCTTCTAACTCTTATTCGGGAGGCTGGTATGGGCGATGGTTTGCCGGGGAAGCCGCCAAGCTAACATAAGCTGAAGTTGAGTTGGCCAGTGCAGTCATCATTGTAGACGAATAGCATGAGAAGAATAGAAGGTACGAGTGTAGAGCGTACGTCTTGCTAAATGGCATTCGGCTTCTGAAAGCACTCGTAGTAAACAGTTCTTTGCATTATTAAAATTTCAACTGATCTGCAGATATTGACTCAGTCACGAAGACATCAACAGGAGCTGTCTGTCTTCTGAGACTCGGGAACGCAGCGCTCCTATTGGCGATCGTCCTGGCTAACGCCTAGCAGCAGGGACATTTAGCTCCGATATGGTAGTGCGATCAATTTCCGTTTAGTGCTGTGCAGGTTGATTTGTTGTATACTGTTTGTTAATTGTTGAAAAAAACATATTTAAGTTCAGAAAGTTCAGTTTTTTTTTTTCATGGTATACGTCAGGATAGAAAGAAGTTTGTGTCCGTTTATCATAATTTGTGTGCTAGCCTCTGCAGGAGAGCGTGTTTACACTCCTGAAAAGTTGTCGGAAAATATATGAATTTGGTTCTGCATAGACGATTATCCCTTTAGCTACAGCCTAGGCTCAAAGGAAGAACAAATGCAAAAAAATATCACGTCAACTCGGCATGTTTTAAGGTCATAATCTAGGCTGCTGTTGTTGGTTTTGGCACTCGTTGTCTCTCGGAGTAACGGCCAGCCAGTCGGTCGACGAGTGCTAGCTCTGAGCGTGAGCTACTGTAAGCCTGCAAACGAGTCTTTGGAAGTCACCAAGACCTTTATTTGTGCCTTTCTTTGAAGTAATCTTTCAATATGAAGGAATCAATACGATTGCATGATTTATGAATTCTGAGATTTATGAAAAATGAGATTAAGCATTGAGATCCCGGCTGATCATACGCTCTGATACGTATATCGGTCTTTGCGTTGGATTATCACACGCACTAATACATATCTTGGACCTTCTTTAACTTGACACTGCTACGTTACCATCCCGCTCAAACGTAGACCCGTCCCGTCGGCCGGGTGTGAGTCCTGCAGGGGGGGTGGGATAACTTTCCGGCGTGGCCACGCCCACACAGCTGCTGTAGGGGACCCAAGTTCAGTGCCGCCACGGCAGGCTGGTGCCGCAGAGACTGCCTGGCAACCAGTTAAAACTTTCCGCCTCTGGTTTACTTAGAGAAAGGATAGCTGCTGTATGAAACTTTCTTGTCCGGTGCATGGTTGAAGAAGCGACTCGGCTGGAATCGCTCTGATGCGCGTGAAGTTGCACGGAGCGGTAGGGTCAGGGATGGAGCTCTGCAATCGTAGCTGCCTGCAGCTGACGGAAGAGGACTATTAAGGGAAGAATTAGCTACAGGTTAGAGAACAATAAGCCAGAGGGTCGTCGTCAAAGGCTCCGCTACGATCGAGACAGCAACAGCACCGGCAGAATAGTCGCACCATCCAGGCTTCTCTCCCGGACAAGCGAAGCACATGGCGGCCATCGTAATAAGGTGTACGGTTACAGACAGCATACCCTGCTGACAGACGGCTCGTGAGTGGGTTTCGCGCACGTATAAAATATTTATATAATACTCATTTTTAATTGAAAAAAAAATGCTTGATTTTCACAGGAAATTCATTTTCGGCCTACCAATGAGAGCACTACATCCGGGCCTTCAAGGTTTTCATATACTGAGGTAGCCGTTAATTTGGAGGCGATCTCTTTATCGAACTATTGTTCATCTAGCTTCCACAAGGTAAGTTGATATACATCTGAAAGAATAATTTTCGAGTCGTCAGCCAATGCTTGTTTTAGTCTGATTGCTTACTTCACCTTCATTGAAAGACGCCAGTATGCGCGTTTTCAGTACTTGTGTCTTATGCTGGGTGAAATCGAACGCTGGGCCTCGACTTGCAGAGGTGCTTAATAATTGCGGCACGGCCGCATGGTAGAAGACGTTTACTGATTGAAGAGTGGCTTAAAGCGTTTTGTCACAAACGATAGTTGGTGCGTACCTGATTTTACTCGGTAGCTCAACAAGCCAGCACTTCCTGCTTTGTAGGAATTGGAACGGTCCAGACCGATCATACTTTTCAAAACTCCTCGTCGTACGATACTCTCACTCCGTATCGCAGGTTGCGGGTGCTGGCGGTAGGCAAATTTTAATTACCCTCTGCAAGCTGGAGAGTTAGCCGCCGCCAAGTCTTTTCTGCAGTTACATACACTGACTTTTTAATCAGCAAACCGTAATTCAGTGCTTTTACTCCTACTTTGACTCCTTTTACTCCTCAGTCTCTTATCGTAACCGGAATAGTCACAGCACACGTCGCCGCATAGAGATGTGAAACACCTATGGCCTACGCGATTTAGAAATGATTTAGTGTAGGTTTGAGTCTGCAAGTGCCTTATGACTCACTATTTAGTGAGCATACAGAAATAAATCCTAGCTGATTAAACAGCCTCTTTTTGTATAGCGTCATAAGAGCCTTTACGGCTATCACCACCGCTTGCAGTGGCGATAAAGGATCAAGACATAGCAATCACCAGGAAGGCTTGAGAATAGAGTCTATCTGCTTTGGTTTACCGGATGTCACTGTAGCTTTTTTCTGACATCCATCATGTTGAGCACCAGGATTCATGCCACTGATAGGCAAGCATTTCTATAGCACATATCAGTACACTAAGACGGCACTGACGCAGCACATTAGTAGTTTAGATCCTTGATCTGTGGCATATTTTATGGCATACGTGCAGTTTGCATAAGTTTCCGACGTTTATCAATCAAATCATGCTATTCAAACACGGACCATCTAAAGAGTCTCTACCAGTCTTCTCATTATTTTCACGTAAATTCAAGCTCCTCGTGCTGATCTAGTCGTTAAAACTAGGCTATCGTTTATATGCAGCCGGCACACTGCCAGACCTGTGCTGCGATTAAATTATGTCTTTCAGCACTTCAAACTGTCACCACCCTTATAACATGCACTGCAATTGTTCTTGTACAGAAATCGGGCTTATTCAGTTAAATAACGATTTGACCATTCTAGCAGTTAAGGCAGAGTGACTCATAAGCAGGAAAGCCTAGTGCTCGAAGATGGCTCTGCCAACATGTCCCCTGTGCTATCAGCTTGAAATCTGGATATCTTGTTCAACAACGACCTTTACCATTTGACCTGGTCGTCTTTACAGTCAAGTCTGCCCACTTTCAGCTGCTCCATTTAGTAAAATTCGGGCCTTGAAAGCTGGTTCAGGCCATTTTAAATCACATTTATGCATCTATAACTCACTGCTTTCAGGCCTCTGTGCCTGTGCAATAAGATAGCTACATATTCCTCGTAGTACTTACTGTGTTCGTGTGCACTATCGTTTACCTGGGTGTGCATACAGAAACCGTACATTTTTTGGTCAATCTTTTGGCATTCTTTTCCCTAGCAGTTACAATGTTTGAGGATGTTTCTTATGCTGCTACGCGTGTGTTAGGTTAGTCTTATCACAGGTATGTAGTATATCAGCAATTGCATGGTAATAGCCGCAGCTATTTATCGTGCCCAGGTTCTACTGCAAATGCAGTCACGGAGTCAGAATTATTGCTTGCAGTAGCATCTATGACGAGCACTCAGTGGCCGAGCTAAAGGGGCAGGGGGATGATTGTCCCTCGTGGAGAAATGGAAGTACCTAAGTCCAGGGCAAATTTCGCCATACCCAAAGGTTGGAAGCAGTGGGAAGACACAAAAGGAACAAGTTGAGTAGAATTGTCAATTTTTCCAAAAACTGTTTTCATGTGCTGCTTATGTCATGTCTGAAGGAGCCTGGAGCTCCCCTTCCTAAACCTGAAAATCTCGTCTCCTGGCCACCTGCAAGCACTCCGGTTCCATCTTGGATGGAAAGCCCTTCGGCATATCTACACTAGCAGCCATAAGTTTGCCACACCCACTACAACTATGGCCGCTTGGTTGACTATTGCTTTCTGCAGTTTTAAAGTCCTCCCGGAGCTTTGAAATGAATGAAATTTATGCCACAGTAAACCAAACAGTCAACACACCATTTCTTTAACACGACAACCGCAGCATGGGGATTACAAACACCAAATCTATTAGGATGTGGCCCCTCCCCGATTAGCCACCACTTCTCCTATTCGGACTGTCATGGACTCGACGAGTTTCAGAGTGATGTCAGACGGTCTAGCATGCCATACTGCTTGCAATTTGTCCCATAATTTGCAGCACAACTCAACATTATGCTTTAGATCGATGTCCCATCGAATCCTGAAATTAGCGCCTAGCAGTCTGCTTTTCTATACACCCGTTTATCTGATGTACACTATTTTTTCATTCCTTTTTGTCACAATTTGTCTCCGTGATTAACTTTTGTAGCTCATCTACCAGCCAGACGTTTGGTTTATGCCTTTTTGAGAACAGCCATGGCACAAGAGCTTCCGATGCACCAACTTGCGATTGACGAACGCCTGCTGTCTTGCATCGCCTGTGGACAAATTGCAGAGGAGCCGCTGCTGCTGCTGCTGCGCTGCTTGCACAGCTGCTGCAGTCGCTGTGCAGACCAAGCATGTACAGCAGAGGACTCGAATTGCATCATGGTCTGCCCTGCTTGCAAAGTAGTCACTGACATGAGTATACCAAAGCATCACAACGGCTTCATTGCCAACTTGGGGAGACTTACAACAGCTGTGAGAGATGCAGGCAATTGCACTTTTTGCAGAGAGGATGGCAAACCAGACGAGCAGGCAGACGACTGGTGCTTGCAGTGCCAGAGATCCATGTGCTCAGCCTGCTTGCCAGGACATAGCCGATGCAATCCCGATCACGTGATTGTCGCCATCGATCAGATCAAGAGCATGAGTGAAGTGCTGCAAGCCTCAGGACAGCAGCAGTGCCTGCAGCACCGGAAGCCGCTGGATCTGCTGTGCTTTGACTGCAAGAAAGCCAAGTGCACCGACTGTCTCACACAGTGCCTGGGCCAAGGACACTCGATTGCACAGCCGCTAAAAGAACCGAAACCCGAAGCTTTTTTGAAGGATGCACGAGAGAGTATACAGCATCTTCTTCAGGGTGTAAATGCAAAGTCTGCGCAGCTACTTTGGGCCAGAAGTCTGGTCAGCGACATCCGATCGGCTCGTGCCATTCACCTAGACGAGCTGAGGACGAAGAAGAAGAAGTATGCTGTGGATGCTCTAAGCAAAGTCTTTAAAGAAACAAAAAGCATGGTCAAGGACTGCTATGACAAACTCGAGGAGAGTGCTGTGGCCCTGCAAAGCTTGGCCGAGCAGCTGAACCTGTCAGTGCAGCATGCCTCAGCATACATCAGCAGCATCGTAGATTTGGCCAGCGACCCGGATTTCCTGGACCAGCAGGCGACCTTGAGGTTGCGGCTCGAAGTGCTTGACAAGCAGCTGGATAGCTATAGTGAGACACCGAATGCTGAAAAGCTTGTGGCTCTGAATGGATCTTTGCCTGATGACTTAGACGATGTGGTCACTTCATGGATGGGAGCTCCAGAGCTTACCTCAGGTAGCTGCTTGCAAAGCTCTGCAGCTCATGCATGCCCTGGCTCGAAGTGCTGGCACCCAATCTTGCTGAAGTTTATCATTTGCACTCTGTGAGGCCATTTTCCTTGTTGACTAGGCTTGTCTCTCGTGAGCATCACAGTTGCCACATCACACCACTTCTCACTGACCTGCACTGGCTACCAGTCAAGCAACGGATTGACTTCAAGGATTTGTTGCTCACTTTTAGGTCACTTCATTCTTTGACTCCAGCCTATCTCTCACATCTACTCCCCCACCAGGCCAAGCATAGTACCACCTGCTTTTCGGAATCCAACAGTTTACCAATACCTCGTACAAACCTCAAATCCTTTGGAGACCTGGCATTTAGTTCATATGCTCCCAAAGTCTGGGACTCACTACCGACTTGTGTCACAACATCCCTGACTTGACCACATTTAAAAAGAACTTGTGATCAGTCCTTGATGTGCTTATGTGTGCTGACACTGTGCAAGCTGCCACTAACCACATTTGCATGCTGACCCTGTGCATGTCACCCCTAACCATGTTATTCATGTTGTTGTTTATCAAGCATGATATTACTCACCAACCAGTCGCGTTTGCCTTTGCAGCAACTGTAAAGCGCCTAGGAAGAGATCGAGTTCTTTGAGGGCGCTTTAGCAAGTGCATTATTATTATTATCATTGTTATAGATTGGCTTGACCGAATCCTAGCTGAAGCTAGCTCCTATAAGGATGATGCTGGTGGTAGTAACGTTGCAGGTGAGTTCACATTTTCTGAAGGCAACTTGCCAGCCCAACAGCTTTCAGATTCCTAGCTACTAGTTTGCTAGCCTGCACGGCTGTGAGTAATGCTGCCAGGATTGCATGGTTGCTTTGCCTCCCATTATTGACAATGCAGCCATTTCTAGGATACCCTTTGCTGGAGTTACTGCATTTGCACTTCAATGAAATCTGCCTAGTTTTATTTAGCTGTATTGTCAATTATAATGAATTGCACGGAAGATGAGAATCCTTTGACGTGCACTTTTGTGCTTTCCACGATGTAGCTAAGAGATGTCTTTGGCTTGGTAGAGAGGCTAGAGTTAACATAGGAGGATGGCAGGATTGCCAGTGCCAATAACTAAGCATTTCTGGATACCCCTTGCCGAAAGCTGAAGCATAATATCCAAAAAATAGAAATTACATTCAGCGGGAAAATATCGCTGAATCTATGAATACTCTCAATTCGATTTCATAAGTTATCGGTTAATTCGAAAGTGGTGTAACAGCATTTT
>WPIO01000269.1:0-67500 GCA_009760855.2 Cristatella mucedo
CCTTACTTGAGTAAAAGTGTGTTGTGCAATAGCCACTCGATCGTGGCTTCAATCGCTGCATATATATATATATATACACACAACATAATATATATATATATATATATATATATATACAGTGTCCCTAAAAAAATATTGAGTTCATATTTGAGGGTGCTACATTAAATGCTCTTATTATTTCATTATTATTATTATTTTTTTTATTACTAGACTCTCCTCCCAACCACTCTCCGGTTTTACCTTGCCCCTGGCAGGTCTGCCAATGGCCATTCCACTGGCTATCTAAAGGCTAGCACCAGCAGAAAGACGGCTTGCTTCGTCTACTCTTTACAACAAAGTATCGTGAGCCAACCAACAAAGCAAAACTAAACATTACACAGGCGAACCTTTGTTAACACACAAAAAAGGGGATGTAAGTCACTCTTTCGGTCAGTCAGTACCTGGCTAATCGTCCAAGGACAATTGCGAACCTTCGCCTTGGATGCATGTGACTTGATCATAAAGCAGCTGCCTGCCACCGTCGTATGGCTCAGGGGTTAAGATGCTAGCCCTTGATGACCGGGCTTAAGGTGAAAGCATTTTATAAGCAAGATCTTGGGTTCCGACTGTGAAGCATCTTGAAGCGCCTGGATTTAAATCAAGTTCTCTTAGGGCGGCATACAATTAAGGTATTTGTCTACTCTGGTATCGGTATGAACCAAGAATAAGCCCTAGGAAGGACCCAACGAACAGCTCGACTAAGGGTCGAGTGGAGTGAAGCAACCACTTAATGTAAATTTTCAGCAACCCTCTGTCTCTGCTCTTATCCACTGTGCCCGGGCCATGGTGTTGATGAATGCCAAGATGAAATACGTGTCTTTGAGCCACCCAAAGCCGGTGCCACGAAACGCTTCTGCACTATTCGAAAGCTTCTAGCCGGCTGCCCACAGGTGGTAGTACCGTCATGCATCCTTCCCAGATCGAAGGGCAGGCTAGCTCAGCAGTGTGACCATGAGCTGACAGTATCGCATGAGGTTTCTCTGTTAGTAAGTCAACAAAGACTAAGTGAGTGTGACACAAGAGAGATTTCAATAGCAAACTTCAAGCCTTAGTGATATTGGATTAGCATAATATATTAAACAGACTTCGAGTAGCTTGGAATAGCTACTCAGGAGGCTTGAAAGGATCAGCCACAGTCGGCAGCTGAAGAATACATATCGTTACATAGGAATTTTTCTGAGATTCAGTTCCACAATCTAGAATAATAATAATAATAATATTGCACTTGATAAAGCGCCCTAGAGAACTCAATCTCTTTCTAGGCGAATTACATTTGCTGCAAAGGGAAATGCAATTGAATGGTAAGTAAAATCATGCTTGAAAAACAATCAAAATGAATAACATGGTTAGGGTGATATGCACAGGGTCAGCATGCAAATGTGGTTAGTGGCAGCATGCATAGTGTCAGCAGGCATAAGCACATCAACGACGAATCACAGGGACCCACTAAATGCTGTCCTAAATCGGTGTATTTTTAAGTTTCTTTTAAATGTGGTCAGGTCAGGGGATTTTCTGACGCTGGTCGGAAGGGAGTTTTCGGGTTTGGGAGCATACGAACCTAATGCATGATCTCCAAACGAAGTAAGGTTTGTACTAGGTATTTGTTGACTGTTGGAATCCGAAAAGCGGGTGATACGATGCTTGGCCTGATGGGGTAATATTTCTGAGAGATAGGCCGGAGCCATTGAATAAAGTGATCTAAAAGTGAGCAACAAAACCTTAAAGTCAATCCATTGCTTGATTGATAGCCAGTGCAGGTCGGCCAAATGTGGTGTAACGTGGCAACTGCCATGCTCACGACAGACAAGCCTAGCTGCAGAGTTTTGCACCAGCTGCAATCGCCTGATCGCACATGCAGGTAGGCCAGTAAGCGGTGAGTTGCAGAAGTCGAGACGGGATGTCACGAATGTATGGACCAACTTAGATGTGGTATCCTTATCTAAGCGAGCCCTAATTTTAGCAATCTTATGAAGCTGGAAATAGGCAGATTTGACTGTGGGGCTGACATGGTCGTCTAACGAGAGGTCGCTTTGGAATATGGTGGAGTTGGTTATAATGCGACTGTCGACAGTGGTTTTTTAATCATGAGAAAGGAATGACTAATCTTTTTCATCAGATGACCTGTGGGAACTAGGAAATTAAAACTGGTCCGTTAAATCAGCTAGGCAAGGAGGAGCCAAGTCAGTGCTGATCCTTTGCCTAAGTGTAAGAATTGTCGCCTGTATCCATTGATCAACAGGTAGATATTGCAGGTCCACTAGCAATGGAGGAACGTGGAAGCTAGTATATCGCCTGCAGCAGGTTCGTCAATCGTACTAGAGTACATTGCAATGTGAAAGCAAGGAGCTACCCTAAGCAGCTGTTAGCCCCACGTCTGCGATGACTGCTGGGAAAAGACTGCAATTTTTAGAGACCTCTTAACGAAAACGAGAAAAATTGGAAGCAAGAGAAGACTGAGAATTCGTTAAAATGTTTACCCATAGAAGATCGCCTACCACTTATTTAGGAGATCTGTTCTATATGCTGAATGACCAGTGGCTGGCTGCTCTGGCATAGATAGCAGAGCAAGTTGTTCTCACATAGAGGAGGTGCAGGAGCAGCCCGGAGCATCAAGCTTCAAAACACCAGCACTCTGTCATTAGAGTGTTGGCCATACCAACTGTACCCGGAAGTGAACCCTTAAAGGTCTCAGCTTGGCGTAACCAATCTTCGTCCGAACCGAATCCCGGCATATCGTGATAATGCACACAGGTTATGTGCTTAATTTTGAATCCGAAGCAAATCGAAATGATTTCGACAGCAGTGGTCGGCAGCTAAATTCACATCAATGGCAAGAACTAAGCTGTTTTTAAGTGTAATGAAACTCCACCTCCAAGGTTTGACATTAGAAGTTTGCATGCGTATGCAAATATAAAGCACTCCAAAAAATCTAAGCCGATGTGAATACCAAATTCAAAGTCTCCTGCAGGTCTTGTAGAGGCTGTTTGGGCAGAAAGTGCAATAGCGTTCATCATCAACGGATAGAACAACAATTATATTGTACCTTAATAACAAGCCAAGACGTACCGCATACCTCACAGTATCCCTATTTTTAAAACATATTTCTCCATCATGTTTTGAGAGCAAACTGTGTCTCTCAGTAACAGTTTTTATGAGCCTCAACCAGACTAGTCAGAACCATTGGAGCTGTGTCAGTGTGGAAACATGACTCGGCTAATCACTCCAGCACGTCAGCTTATGTTACTATGTTACATACGTTTTTTGGTTTATTTCTAATCGCCATCGGTTGCTTTCATGTATACCATAGGCTTCAACTGGACATAGCGGCTCCTCTTCAGCTTCCTGGCATTTAATGTAATGTAATCTATCTCTGTCGGTAACACCACAAAGTCATTAAGACCATGTGGGTGTTAGGCAGAAGAATTTTGTTTAGCCCACTCACAGCCAAAGCTGCCTTCGGTCTTCATTCGGTAGCCAACACACTTCGTCTCAAGCAAGAAAGGGAAAGTGGAAAGTATTGCAGAGTTAGGAGAGCAGTTGAGGTCGTGGGTTGCATAGAAGTGGCAGCTCAGGACTGCTGAAAGGATGTGCCATAGTTGGCAGTAGGAGAGTAGTTATCGTTGAGGAAGAATGGTGGAAGCGAGTTCCACAGTCTATGAGCTGCAGAGCTAAAGCTTCTGTAGCCAACGGTCTTTAAGCCGAGGAATGGGACGGCTAATTTATTGTCCACATAGGACCTGAGGGTGCGAACAGGCTGAATCTGAGGCAGCAGTTCAGCTAGGTTAGAGGGAGCAAAGCAATGGCAGGCCTTGTGGGTCAGCTCAAGAATTTCGCTATGTGTTGGTTGCTTAACAGGCAACCATCCTAGCTCCTTTAGCCAAAGAGACATGAGCACAAACCACTGGGACGTGGAAACTAATCCTGCAGCCATATTCAAATTCTGCTGCAGTGGATTTATAGCTTTATATGGCAGCCCATCCAAAAGGGAAATACAATAATCAAGCCGAGACAGAACTAAAGAACTAGTTTATTTTTTTACAAGCAACAGTGGGCGACACCTCAAATTTTTGGAAAGGGACGAGATGTGATGGCTAGCTGTAGAGGCAAACTTCTTACTGAAGCTTTTGAAATTAAGGCAGCTGTCGAAAACGGCCCCTAAATTTCAAGAACGTGGTGATGGTCGATAAATAGCATTACCTATTAGAAGAGCAAAGCTTTTTAATCCAGCCACATGCTTAGGGTGTCATGTGAGCAGCAGTTGGGTTTTATCATCATTTAATTTCAGGAAGTTTTCCGACATCCAAGATCGAACGTCGACAAGGCAAGCAATCAGTTTATCAGCTGCCGCAGCAGATTCCGACGGTTTCAACGACAAATACAAGTGAGTATCGTCAGCATTGAAGTGATATTATATTCCATGGCCCATAATCTTTTTACACAGAGGTTGTGTAGAGATGGAGAACAGCAAGGGACTGAGTACAGACCCTTGAGGGACTCCATGGGTGACCCTTCTCGTGTGTGAGACCTGACACGACACAGATTGAACACGATCAGACAAGTATGATTTAAACAATGCCAATGCTTCGTCTGCCAGACCGATCCTTATTCACAATGGTTCAAGCAGAACATCGTGATCAATGGTGTCGAAGGCCAAGACAGATCTAGCAGAGCTAGGGCAATGACATTCCCATCGTCATTGCCACGTAGAATGTCATTGTTAACATGGAAGAGAGCAGTTTCAGTGGGTTGCTGCATCTTGAACCCTTATTGAAATTTTTGTGATATTCCATTATTTTAAATGTGTTCAACCAGCTGCTTAGCGACAATTCTTCAAGAATCTTTGATAAGAAAGGAAGAAGGGAAATTGGGCAATAGTTTGCTAGGACCTCTGTGTCTAATCCAGGCTTTTCAAGAATGGGTCTAACAATTGCCGATTTGAAGGACTTTGGGAAGACCCATTTTTCCAAAGAATAATTAAAAATCTTGGTTACGGCAGGGCTAAGTGGTTCTGCCAGTGAAGACCACAGAGATGAAGGTATAGGGTCTTCAGGAGACGAACTCTTTTTGCTAGACCTTATTAAGGCAGCCACATCGCATGCAGAAACACCAGAGAACTTTTTAAGGAATGTCACAGGTTGAGGAACCGCGATTCCTGTAGTCGGAGGGGGCTTAATAGAGGCACGAATGTGTGCAATTTTTTTTTATCAGTAAAGAAGGCTGAACACTTTTCGGCTGAGCCCTTAATATCTGGCGAGTCAGACCTCACAGCATTGGCCACTAAATGGTTTACTGTCTTTAATCTGATTTGTATACGACTAGCAGGAATTCAGCTTAAGAATTTATTGCATATAAGCTAATAAGGTATTGGACTCACTAAATAGTGAAAGCCTGCCCCACTGGTTTGGCTCAGCTGTAGAGCCTGGAACCACAGGGGTCCTGAGCTTGAGCCCTTAGACACGTGTGTCGCAGCTAGATAGAGATTAAGTTCTCTTCTGGCTCCAATTGACTTAACTTTTTTAATAGGTCTAATAAGTGCTCCAGATCACACACAACTAGTACGTTAATTTGCACTGTCAAGAATTAGCGTTTCATAGGAACACTGCCATGAGGACCAAAGCTCGAATCTCCTAAGCGAACCGTTGCAGGCAGTCTTCAAGCCCGCCTATACAGTATAAAACCTTCGGGGTTCTGAATGACAAGCATGAGGGCACATAATCGACATCAAGGTGAGAGACGAGAGACGTTTGACAGTACGAGATGCGACCACGGTCTGCCTGTTCACGAGTCGACGGTCTAGTTTCAAGAAACGTTTAATGATAAGAATAATAATATTAATGCACTTGATAAAGTGCTACCAGAGAACTCAATCTCTTCCGAGGTGCCTAACTTTTGCTGCAAAGGGAAATGCAATTTAATGGTGAGTAAAATCATGGTTGAAATACAAACAAAATGAATAAAATGGTTACGGGTGACAAGCACAGGGTCAGCATGCAAATGTGGTTATTGGCAGCATGCACAGTGTCAGCATGCATAAGCACATCACGGACGAATCAAAGTGACCCACTAAATGCTATCTAGGAAGCAGCCTATGAGCATCACGAATTTTCTACACTCACTTTCTTCATGTACTGATGACATATGCAAATGGCTAGCAGCAGATTTTTTAAAACTAAACGTTGGTAGCACTAGCTTACTAGTTATGGGCCAACCCAGTGTAATTCAAAAACTGGAAAGGCTGAAGCTCAAAACTGGTTCTGCCAGCATATCTCCGTTTGAATCAGCTGGAAATTTGCGTATCATGTTCTAAAGTGACCTTTAGTTAGACGACCACTTCAGCTCCACAGTCAAGCCTGATTACTTTCAAGCGTGCTTAAATAAGGATACCACTTCAAAGTTGGTCCATGCATCTGTGACCTCCCTTCTTTACTTCTGTAACTCACTGCTTGCTGGCCTACCAGCATATGTACAAAAGAGAGCCTACAGCTGGTGCAAAACTCCACAGCTAAGCTTGTCTGTCGTGAACGCCGGAATAGCCACATCACACCACTTCTTGCTGATTTGCACTGGCTACCAATGAAGCAACGATTCGAATTTAACGTTCTGTCGCTCACTTTTAAGTCACTTCATTCTTTGGCTCCAGCCTATCTCTCAGATCTACTTCTGCACCTGGCTAAGCATCGCACTAATGGCTTTTGGGAATCTAACCATTGGCCGAGACCTCGTACTAACCTCATATCCTTGGGGGACCAGAGATTTAGTTCGTATAGCCCAACTCCTGAAACTCACCCCAGACATGCTTCAGAACCTCCATTAACTTGACCACATTAAAAAGAACTAAAACGCATACCTGCCAAGGACAGACTTTAGTGGGTCCCGGTGATTGCTCCTTCGTGTGGTAAGGTGTGCTGACACTGTTCATGTCACCCCTAACCATGTTATTCATGTTGTTCAGCAAGCATGATAGTACTCATCATTCAATCGCGTTTCCCTTTGCAGCGAATGTTAAGCGCCTAAAAACACACTCAATTATCTGATAGCGCTTTATCAAGTGCATCATTATTACTATTAAAGAAATGGTACAACGAATGGTCATCTGCATAGAACTAAAAGCCTTATTGTGCATGCCGCTCAAATAGGCAAAAGGGAGTGCCTACATCATGAAAAGAACTGGACAAGTGACAGATCCATGAGGTACCCAATATTTTAGAACTTCCTCAGATGATCTCTGTCTATTATTTTCAATATTGGGGAGTCTCCAACTGAGGTAGGACCTGAACTATTGCAATCCCGTACCAGTGATGCTTTTACTGCTCACAACATCGATGTGCCGATTAATATATGTGGAAACAAAAATATAAACATTCAAATGCTGGCTTAGCTGCATATATATGACAACTATTCTAGATCTGCTTTTCACAGCACATCACGGGAGTGTTAAACAACTCATACTTTGAATACTGTAGTGCTTGGCTGAAGTAGTGTGGCAATGTAAACAGTTTAACATATATAACAAGGGAAATTTCCAGTCACCCATGCTGTCCAGATGGCAGAAATATTCTCTTCCGAGATGACATTAGGCTGCTCATCTGAAATTGCGAAAACGTACTCAAATCCAAAGCAAGGGCAGATAAAGGTATCTGAAATGTATAGACATCCAGGATCACAAAATTCAAGTTAGCAAGCCATAATCTCACATTTTACACTAATATGGGCATCCGTGGTACAAGCCACTTAATAGTAATGGGTCACTGGAATACATGGGCCGTGAAGACCAGTCGACTCAATGAGCTTACAAAGAGCATAGCTTGAATTGAACAGCGATTTACTTAGCCACGATCCCAACTGTTTGCGATCGACCTTATTCGCAAATCGAAATGATACACAGCGAGACTATTCACGGCACTCCTGGTGGTGCAACTGTTACCAGCTCGGAAAAAGAGCGCCTAAGGTGGCAAGCAGACTTCCAACATGCGTCATGCTGACCTGAGATGGTGCGGTAGTCATAAAATGCAATTCCGCTGTGTCAATTCAAATGGTCCTGCGATGTATGCAAGCCAACTTGAGAAACGATAACAAGCGACCACATGCCTCTAGCCGGCAGTGCGGGAAGCAGCTGCTGCAGACTTCCGTTAGTGCCGGCCCACAAGCTTCGACGAATCCTATTGGTCAGATCCGTTGGCCAGCCTGCCATTTCCCTACCGACGAAAGAATTCCAAGTATTTTGAACTTACACCGGATATTTAAGCAACAGTAAATGTGGATAGCTTGTTATTAGCCCTGCTTACTAACCGATAGCTCAAGATGGTGTTTTCAAACTCCCTAGTAGCCTCTTCTGTGCTGTCGGAGTAATACAAATACCGAGAATATTACCACACTTAATAAAAAAAGAGACATCAGAGCAAAATTTCTTTATTGGTGATTTAAATTTGACGCTAAGGAAACACGATCGGATATTTGAAAACCATTCGTCTGGCTATTGGAAAGCTTGCTGTAGATTTCTAATTGGTGAGCCTTTATGGGTCACCAGGTAAGTCGGTTGCTCTCACGGCTTGACTACCGAGGTCTCGGGTTGGACTCCTGTGGTACACGATTTTTGATGCAAACAGCGGTTAAAGCCCTAAGGAATCTGCTTTCGCTGTACAAAAAGAGACTGTTAAATCAGCTTTTTACCTGGATGAGCTGTGGTGGCTCCTTTAGACAGTTGCTTTTACGAACACTTTCCACAGGTAGTCGGTTCAATTCCAGCGATTGGCAATCCTGTATCGCCATGGCAAGTTGTGGTTGAAGCCATGAAGGGTCTTGTGGTGCTGAACACGATGAGGATGATTAATCAGCTAGCATTTTATGTTTTTGATTGGTTAGCTTGAAAGGAACACTAGGTAAAGTCGTTGCTTTCATGACCACTTTCCCGAGAACGTAGGTTCAATTTCTGTGGTGGATGACACTTTATTGACACTGCAAGCAGTGGTCAGAGCTGTAAAGAATCTTCTTTCACTGTACAAAAAAGATTGTTAAACCAGCTATGATTTTCTTTTGGGGAAACGTGATGGCCCATTTGGTAAGACGTAGGCTTTCACCACCACTTTCCCCTGGTCGTGGGTTGTACTGCTGCAGTGGGCAATCCTTTATCATTACGGCAAGCTATGGTTAAATCTGTGAAGGGTCATTTGTCGCTGTACAAGAAGAGGTATTTTAATCAGGTAAGATTTTTCTTTTCTTTGGTTAGCCGTGAATGCACGCTAGGTAAGGCGGTTGCTTTCACGACTTTGGTCCTGAGTTCATGTGTTAGATTCCAGTGGTGGGTGATCATTAAGCAAAACTGCAAGTGGAGATAAAAATCGTAAAGGCTCTTCTGTCGCCATTCAAAAAGAGGCTTTTAAATCACCTAGGATTTTTCTTAACCATACTCGCACACATACTCTATGCACATCGCCTCAAACCATGTTAATCATGTTATTTATCAAGCACGACACCACTCACAATTCCTTCTTGTTTTAATTGCACCAAATGTAAAGCGTGTAGATAGTGATTGAGTTCTTTGAGGGAGCTCTATAAATTATGTAATTAACATTAATAATAGCCGGTAGGTTGGCTCTGTCAACATTCTCTTTAGTAAAGTTTGCTGCTATCAATATGCTGATGTCATCAATACAACTAGCAAATGAGCTGAGATATTTTGACGTGCTACCGGGCTGGCAATGATCAGAAGCAGTTGGTCCCAGCATGTGTGCCATACCATCTTGACTTCTGTAGGTCACTGCTTGCTGGCCTACCGGCATGTGCAATCAGGAGCTTACAGCTGGTGCAACACTCCACAGCTAGACTTGTCAATCGTGAACGTCGCAGTTGCCACATTTAAACCATTGCTCGCCGACCTCGACTGGCTACCAGTCAAGCAACATACCGACTTCAAAATTGTATTGCTAACTTTTAGGTCATTTAATTTTTTTGCTCAAGCCTATCTCTCAAATGTACTCCCTACCGTGCAAAGTATCGTGCCACCACTTTTTCGGGATCCAGCAGTTTGCCAATACCTCGTACAAGCCTTAAATCCTATGGAGACCGTGCATTTACTTCTTTTGCCCTCAAAGCTTGGAACTCATTCCCGAGTTGCGTCAGAACATTCCCTAACTCGACCACGTTTAAAAAGAACTTGAAACAGAACTGTTTAGGACAGCGTTTGGCAGGTCGCTGCGATTCATCCTTCATGAACCACACTTGCTTGCTGCCCCTGCGCATGTTCATGATGTTTGTCAAGTGTGAAATTACTCACAAATTCAACTTCATTTCCCTTTGCAGAAAATTGCAAGCGCCAAGGAAATGATATACTTCTCCAAGGGTACTTTATTAGGTGCATTTCTATTATTAATTAAGAAATGTACAGTAGGTAGTCATCTGCATAGATGTGAAAGCCTTGATTAATATTCTTGCATATCACGTCAGCCAAAAGGGAGAGCACAAATCATGAATAGAACTGGACCAGTGACAGATCCCTGAGGTAACCCATATTTCAGACATTCCTCAGATGATCTATGTCTACTCATGTCAATATTGGGGAGTCTCTCACTGAGGTAGAACCTGAACTATTGCAATCCCGTGCCAGTAAGCTTTTAGGTTTGAGCAAATTGAAGTCCCAAATAATTTACGTAGCCAGACAATTATAAAAATTAGAATGCTTGCTGAGGCAGCTAATATATGAGAACTATTCCAGATCTAGTTTTGGCAGCACATCACAGCAAGGCAAACAGCTCATATTCTGAATACTGTAGCAGTCGGCAAATGTACTGTGGTAGCGTAAACAGTTGCACACACAGAGCTATGAATATGCCTGTCACCCATGCAGTCAAGATTTAGGAAAGGTGCTCTTCCAAGACGATATACGGTTACAGATCCAAAATCAGAAAAACATACTCAAATCCAAAGCACGGGCAAATGAGTGTTTCTAAAATGTATAGCCATTCAGATTCACAATTTTGAAGTCGGCAAGCAATAATCCCACGTCGAACACAAATATTGGCATCCGAGATACAAGCCACGTATTACGAATGGGTAGTAGGCATACACAGGACTACGTAGAGTGGTTGGCGTAATGAGCTTGCAGAGATCAGACCTGGAATTGAACAGCGATTTACTTACCTATAAACCAAACTGTTTGTGATCGGCCTTATTGAAAAATCGAAAAGATATACAGCTAGACTATCTAGGGTACTCATTTACGATAGCCGAACTGACATCAGCACATACTGAGAGAGCTTTAGCCGGCAAGCAGATTCCCAACAGGCCTCCTGCTGACATGAGATTGGTGGAAAGCAAACACGATCGGATATTTGAGAACCTTCTACCCGGTAGCTGGAAAGTTGGCCGCAGGTTTCGAATAACCGAGCCGTAATAGCTCAGTAATTAAGCCGGTTCCTTTCACGACCTCGGCTCCGAGGTCTTGCATTCAGTCCTTCCAGTGGGAAATTCTTTATAGCTACTACAAGCGGCGGTGAAAGTCGTAAACTCTCTTCTGTCGCTTTACAAAAAGAGGCTGTTTATTCAGCTAGCAATTTGTTCTGTTTTCGTTTGGTTAGCCTGGATTGAGCACTGGGTAAATGTGATGCTTTTACGACCACTTTTCTGAAGTCGTGGGCTCGTTTCCTATGGGGGAGCCATCGTTAATCGCCACTGCAAGGCTTGGTGAAAGACATAAACGCTCTTCTGTCGCTAAACAAAAGAAGCTTTTCCATCAGGAATGATTTTTATGTTGAGTCGTGATGAGGCGCTACCAAAGATGGTTGCTTTCACAACCTCGGTCCCGAGGTCGTGGGTTAGATTCCTTCCCTGTGCTAGCCTGTATCGCCTCTGCAAGCGGTGGTGAAAGTCGTACAGGCTCTTCTGGCGCTGCACAAAAAGAGGCAGTTTTAAATTAGGTAGGCTTATTTTTTGGTGAGCCACGAGTGCTTACTGGAAAAAGCTGTTTCTTTCACGATCTCGTTTCTTAGTTCGTGCGGTCGTTTCCTGCAGTGGGCGATCCTATATCGCATGGGCAATCGGTGCTGAATGCCGTACACGATCTTCCGGCGCTATATAAAAGGAGCCGCTTAATTAGCTCGGATTTTCTTTAACCATAAGTGCATGCTGTCCCTGTGCTTGCCACCCGTAACCAAATTAATATTGTTATTTACCAAGCATGATCCCAGTCGCGATTCGATCACGTTTCCTTTTAAAGCAACTGTACAGTGCCTAGAAAGAAATTGAGTTCTTTGAGGGTGCTTAATGAATTGCATTTTTATTATTAATATCAACTACTAAGTTGGTTTTTCCACCGACCACTTTAAGTAAGTTTGCTGCATTCAATGTGCGAATGCCATCGATACAAAATGCAAGCGAGCTGAGATCATTCGATGAGCTGCAGAGTTGGGAATCATCAAAGCGGTTAGTCCATGCATTTGTGACATCGCGGCTGGCATTCTATTACTTACTGCGTGCTAGCCAACCGGCAGGTGCATTAGTTGTTTACAGCTGGGGTCCATCTAATCAGTTTGGCTTGTCGGATCACACCACTTACCGAAAAAAATAATGATAACAATAATGCACTTGATAAAGCGCCCTCAGAGAGCTTAATCTCTTATTGGGCGCTTTACATTTGTTGCAAAGTGAAATGCAATTGAATGGTAAGTAAAATCATGCATGAAAAACAAACAAAAGTGAATAATATGTTTAGGGGTGACCTGCACAGGGTCAGCATGTAAATGTGGTTAGTAGCAGCATGCACAGTGTCAGCACGCATAAGCACATCAAGGACGAATCACAGGGACCCACTAAATGCTGTCCTAAATAGGTGTGTTTTTAAGTTCCTTTTAAATGTGGTTAGGTCAGGGGATGTTCTGACGCAGGTCGGGAGGGAGTTCCAGGCTTTGGGAGCATACGAACTAAATGCACGGTCTCCAAAGGATTTAAGGTTTGCACGGGGTATTTGTAGATTGTTGGATTCCAAAAAGCGGGTGGTACGATGCTTGACCTGATGGTGTAGTATATCTGAGAAATAGGCTGGAGCCATAGAATGAAGGGACCTAAAAGTGAGCGAGAAAACCTTGAAGTCTATCCGTTGCTTGCCAAGTAGCCAGTGCAGGTCGGCAAGAAGTGGAGTAATGTGGCAGCTGCGACGCTGACGACAGACAAGCCTAGCTGCAAAGTGTTGCACCAGCTGCAATCGCCTGATCGCATATGCTGACGACCTGCACTGGTTACCAGTCAAGCCACGGATCGACTTTAAAGTTGTGTCGCTCACTTTTAGGTCACTTCATTCATTGGGTCCAGCCTAGTTCTCATATCGAATCCTCCACCAGGATCAGCTACGTACCAATCACTTTCCGGAATTCAACACCTAGCCAATACCTCATACAAACTTCAAATCCTTAGGCGACCGTGCATTTATTTCCCATGCTCCCAAAGCCTGGAATTCCCTCCCGACTTGCATCCCAAAATCCTCTGACTTGACCACATTCAAAGAGAACTTCAAAACTCACCTATTTAGTTCAGCACTAAGTGGGTCCTTGTGATTCGTCCTTCGTGTACTTATGCGTGCTGACACTATGCGTACTGTTACTAACCACATTAGCAGGATAAATAAGTGCATGTCACCCATAACCAAGTTATTCATGTTGTTTATCAAGTAGGATTTTTCTAAAAATTCAATTGCGTTTCCATTTGCAGCAAATGTAAAGCACATACAAAGACACTGATCTCTCTGATAGCGCTTTCTCGCATGCATTACGTCTATTAATTATAATATTTTTTTCCAAAGGACCGAGTGGCAGCGGCGTATGCTGAGGCTGCGGTAGCGGTGAACCGTACAGTTTCGTCCCGCGGAGGTTAGGTCCAGCTCGACGCAGGTAGCCACGTGTATGTACCCGTCAAAGCTGAAACGCACTGCAGGGTGCCGGGCGTTCTCGCCACTGAGTGCTAAGCGTCAGAGGTCTATTAAGTATAACTCGATTTCAAGAGATCTAGTTGTGCCCTAACGCCGAGCTGGTTTGGTCGAGCGGTTAAGGTGCTTGCCCCGACCAAGGTCTGGCTGAGGTCGTGGGCTACAGCCCGGACGCATAGGTGAAGCGCCTGAATAGAGATTAAGTTCTCATCGGGCGCAATACAAGTGAATTATATTTTTTTAACGTGCAGCTCTAATAAAATAGCAGAAGCCGAGAAAGGGTGAATTTAAGCAGCACAGGCGCAGCCCGCTCTAAGCAGTGAACACTAAACTTTAAACACTACAAAATATAAACCATATACACGAAGCACGAAAGGATAAACCCTAAAACACTCAAACATATACCGGGGTAAACGTCCTACACCAGGGGGAACTTCCGAGGGAAATGTCCAGGGGGAACGTCCAGGATAAAAAATTCCGTATCCCTAGTTCTATATACTTCATAAATAATGCAAACTGTACGTTCTGCCGAATTAAAACCTACTTCGGGCCATTTTAACTTTTCTTGAGAGGCCAGACACACGTTGAGATTGTTATGAAACACCATGGTATAAAGTCCAAGAAAGTGACGCTTGTGCGGTGGTGTATTGTATCAAAGTCAAAAGCTTGACAAAGTCACAAGACTAAGTGTTTCATGCCCACTCAAAAGCTAAGCGATTTGGTAGCTTACCGACTTCGTTTAATGCAAGAGATGGATCATTTGTTCACCGGGACATGACACATATGTTCACCGGGAGCGGAGACAGGCGTCAGTTTGACAGCGAGATCCGCTCAGGTTAGAATGGAGCATGGTCAGACTAAGAACGATCAGGATGTGGACCGACTTCAATTCTCCATTAGATAAAGAGCTGTCAGGATATAGAACAAATACTGTACTCCATTAGACAAAGAGTGAAAGGAGGGTAAGCTGTCGCAGGAGCCAGCTAATAAAAATACAGGCGGAAGGGAATAGGCCGAGGACGGACACAGAGAGCTAGGGTCCAAAAAAAGCAGCTATGCTCAACGTCAAGAGGGCAGAGATACAGAGACTGAGACAGCGATAGAGACAGAGACAGACACAGACGGACAGAGACAGACAGAGACAGACAGAGACAGACAGAGACAGACGGAGACAGATGGAGACAGACGGAGACAGACGGAGACAGACGGAGACAGACGGAGACAGACGGAGACAGAAGGAGACGGAAGGACACGGAAGGAGACGGACGGAGACGGGCGGAGACGGGCGGAGGCGGGCGGAGGCGGTCGGAGGCGGGCGGAGACGGGCGGAGGCGGTCGGAGGCGGGCGGAGACGGGCGGAGGCGGCCGGAGGCGGGCGGAGGCGGCCGGAGGCGGCCGGAGGCGGGCGGAGGCGGGCGGAGGCGGGCGGAGGCGGGCGGAGGCGGGCGGAGGCGGGCGGAGGCGGGCGGAGGCGGGCGGAGGCGGGCGGAGGCGGGCGGAGGCGGGCGGAGGCGGGGGGAGGCGGGCGGAGGCGGGCGGAGGCGGGCGGAGGCGGGCGGAGGCGGGCGGAGGCGGCCGGAGGCGGCCGGAGGCGGGCGGAGGCGGACGGAGACGAACGGAGACGGACGGAGACGGACGGAGACGGACGGAGACGGACGGAGACGGACGGAGGCGGACAGAGACGGACAGAGACGGACAGAGACGAACAGTGACGAACAGTGACAGACAGAGAGCAAAGCAAGGATGAATGACAGAGCTCAGGGTGGCAAACTAGGTAGTCGATGCGAGACTACGCTTCGAGAGCACGAGAATTGAACCTACGACGACGTACAGCTAAGTAAAATTTAGACTGTGTCGTTTTTCCACACAGCAGAGAGCCAGTCGATGCCCATTATGGACAGTTTATTACCAACGCACGGAGCCGAAGAGCTCACGGCTCCCTTCGGCCCCTACACTCCCTCGACTACTCTTCCACTCCTCCAGTCCCCTGGTTGACCCCAATGATTCATAGAGGACCACAACTGTGCAGTGGTGACCCTGATGGTGAATCCACGATCTGACCACCAGCTGGTTACCGGCCTGTGTCCATGCCACATCACAGGCGGACTACAGCAGTGCACTGGCCGACCCTGATGGTGAATTCACCATCTGGTTACCAGCTGGTTGCAGGCCTGTGTCCATGCCACATCACAGGCGGACCACAGAAGTGAACCACGCCCCTCGGTAGTGCTTCTTACAGCTCACCAGTGGCTTATCAGAGGAGCCTGCATACAATACATACATACATTCGCACATACGAACTACAGACTGCACGGTTGTGTTCTGTCGGCTACTCAGCTGCTCAAATATTGAGGTGCTGTAGCAGTCCGCCTTCGGGGTCGGGACCATTGCTAGCGGTGCAGGCGCGTGGTAGCCTATTGTAGTCGGGCTTCGGGTGTTCTCGCGCAGTTAACGCTGTCGGTTAGTGGCGAGCCGCGAAAGTGAGTATGGTAGTGCATCGTACTCTGGCTTCAGGAGTTCGGGCAGTTCACTCCGTCGGTGCAGTTCCTGCCGCGTAAAGCGCTTTCACCGCCGGCTAAACACTACTAACAGGGCGACAATAAACTGTTGCTTTCGGCACATAGTTGTGGCCGCTTGTTTTTTAACCGTGCTGCAGCTCTGCACTATACCGTCCACCGGTAAATACTCGGGGGACTACCATCTGGGCGGTTACATTTGATGACCCTTCTTTTTGGCCAGTAACGTTCGTAACCTTCCAGATTGGACCAGGGAATGGCGTCGCTTGACCGCTCGGACCTCAAGCCCAGCGTTTGACATCCTGCAGTTGAGCCTGAATGACCGTGCTATTTTCGCTTCGCTTAGCCACGATGTAACGGAGCGTTTACGAGCGCTAAGGAAGAGAATGCCAAGCTGCGCACTGCGGCTGCATGACGGGTCGGCCGCTCCAGCGCCGGCACACCAGCCGGGTCGGTAGCCTTACCGCCGACCTGCACCTTGTCAGCTGTGCCATGCGGCCTTCGCACGGTTCTTCATTCGCTGCCGCAGTACGCGGTCGGGCCGACGCCGCGCCCGGAGGGCTCCGCCCCGTCCACCGCTTCCTCCAATCCCCCTCCACCACCAAAGGTTACGCCCCGTACGCTGCGGCCTATATATAGCAACGCCCTCAGTGGCATTTGACGGGAGCACGGAGGCGCTATTGCTGAAATTTGAGCCGTCCCCGGGGACCTCCTGACCGCGGTGGATCGGCGATTATGAGGTGTTTACCAGGTCCTGCGGATGCTCTCCGGACCTTCCGCTACTGCGCTTGGGCTCATACTTTCGCGGCTGAGCGCTTAATGTAGATCGCTCGGTCTATGAACGGCTCTGAGATGAGCCAGGCCAACGACCTACATTTGAGGTAATGAAAGTAGAACTGGTGCGGACGTTCACTTCTGGCGTGTGTCGCGATGCTGCTCGAGGGCCCTGCACGATTGTCGCCAGGGTGCGGCACAAAGTGTTTACAACCGTCGCTTACCCTACTCCTCCGCAGGCGGACCGTGACGCTATGGTCTTCTCCATGTTCGTTGAGGGCCTTCATCCCGAGATTAGCGGCGCCGTCTTTGCCAAAGAATGGGCCTGCCTAACGAGGCCCTAGGTTTTGCTGAAAGATATGAAGCCGAATCTCGCTTCTTATGTCGCACGGCTGCTTCCGTCGCCAACGCCGGCGATCAAGGCCGCCATTACCACTCGGAAGTGATAGGGCCCCTATTTCGCCAGATGCAGAGAGTAAGGAGGATGCAATAGCCGGGCAAATGACCCAGCTGTGTGACCTGATTGCCAAGGGAAAGAGGGAAAACTTCGACTTCAATCGTTGGCAATCGTACAATCCCCGGCCGGCGCAGCTTAAGGCCTTTAATTCTTTATCCGGCTTCACTGCCAAGGAAGGCCGCCCCCTCTGCAAGATTTGTTCCAAACCAGGCCACACTGCTGGTAACTGCCCACAGGCCGACCTGAATATCGTGCGTAGGCCATTCACACACAACAGTCGACGGTCCGAAGACCAAGTGCAGGCGGCATGTGTCACAGAGATGGCGGGGCGGATGCAGAATGTGGCAGGCCGGTTCATTACGAGTCGGCTGATCGAAGCCTTATCGAGCCAGTACGCTACGATCCAGGAGGCTCCCCTCCACAGGTTTCGGCCTGGCCACCTCATGGTTCGGATTCTTTCGGTTCTCTCGGTGCGAGTGGGAACGCGAACCACGCTTCGTCTGGATACGTTCGACGTCGACCGGCGTCCACACCTACCTCAAGGCCAGTTAGGCATCGGAGAGCGGTTTCGGTCGTGTTGGCTGCGGTCGGTGGGACGCTCGGTCGGCACCGTCACAACAGGAGTAACTAGCACGGGTCCACCGTCCCACACAACATCACGCTTGTGAAGGTGAATGGTGTGCTGGTCACTGGACTTTGGAACTCGGGTGCGAATATTTCTTTTATATCGGCCTACCTCGCCCAACATCTGGGTTTCTCTTATGGATGGTGTTTCTTTGGGCCGCCAGTATGGAGGGTTCTTTCCTGCCTACAATCTGGGGGGGGGGGAGGTGACAGCGAGCGTCCAAGTGGGAAGCATCACCTGTGAGCACCAGTTTTATGTCACCATACAGTCTCTGCCACCGCTGCTGCTGGTTACCGACTTTCTTGCTACCCAACCGCCCATCGCGACGACTGTAAGCACGGAGCCGTGCCGGTGGGTGACCACCGGCTACCGCTGGTGCGTTACTCTGAGGCTGTACGCCAGGTGAGTCTAGCGACAGACATCACGGTTGCCCAACTGTGCCAACGCTTACTGCAGGGCGCAATGGAGGGACCTCATACACTAGGTCTTGTACTTTTCGAGGCAAATGCTGACCGACTTAATTGTAACGGGCTCACAGCTGCTCGGGCCGTGGTGGGTCAGGTGGGCGGACTTCTGCTCGGTTAAATCTTGAATACGTCAACATGTTCGGTTTTATAAAAGAAAAGGGGGACCTAACTCGGCTTTGCTGAACCAATGTTCCCTGCCGCCGACGCTCATGAGAGACGACTCCCCGCCAACAGAGCGGGCTTCGTCCGTACGGATAGTGTGCAATTCGACCTGTCGCATTCGGACCTCTCTGAGACCCAAATAAGAGCCCTCACACAATTGTTGTCGACCTTTTTAAATGTATTCGCGGCCAACAATCTTACCAGGGCCAAATTTAATCTGTCACCAACAGGATCGACACTCGTAACGCAGCACCTATTCACTATAGGCCGTATCCGGTCCCCTAGGCGCTGCGACATGAAATTGCCCATCAGATCGAGGTAACCTTGGAAGAAGGAATCATTACGCCCAGTGTTGTTGCCTGGACTTCCTCGGTCATCCTGGTGAAGAAGAATGATATTACTTACCGGTTCTATGTAGACTAAAGGAAGTTTAACTCGGTCATTGTTAAAGACTGCTGTCCGCTACTTCGAACCGATGGGATCAGCCAGTTGTTAGGTTGGGCACGTTTCTTTAGTACGCTAGATTTAGCATCGGGATATTGGCAGGTTGCCGTTCACCCTGACGATAGACAGACGACTGCATTCACCACTTATCAAGGGAAATTCTAATGTTTGAAAATTAGTTTCGGGCAATGTAATGTGCGGTTTTTGTTTATGTATACCGCAGTCTGTGACAGCACCTAAATGTTGTTAACTGCCAGTACTAGGCGGGGTGGCCCTCCTGGCCATCGGCTAGCCAATCAGAGCGCAGCGTTCCGGTACCGCAGACGAGAGAAGCAGGCGAACGTCTGCGGCGGGCAGTAGCGCTTCCACTGGCTGAGTGTGCGGAGGAAATAAACTGGTGGTGTTCCTCGTCGGCTAGCGTGCTGTGTCGCTCGCGACGACAATTTAGACTACGAGCTACTTCGGTGGTAATTGGCCTGAGCATAGACTGCGAGTGGTAGGGTGGCGGTGGCCTGCAGCAATGTTGCTTGACCATTTTCAAGTCGGTGATGACTTCACAACTTGGCTGCTTGACTCGGAGCGGCGGCTCGAGCTGTACGGTGTCAATCCGACAATCTGGCACAAATATCTGCCTCTCTTCCTGGAAGGAAGCGCCTTCTATGTGTATTCTTACATGCCGAAGGCATTCAAGGATGACTACCGTCTGCTTTGAGAGGCTCTGGTAACAGTGCTGGCTAGCCCTGTAGGTAAAGCGCGACTGCTGAGCGCTGACTTAGCAAATGCTTGTCGGAGAGAGGGCGGCGACAAAAGGGACCAAAAGCAATATCAGCAATCGCCGACGGTGTGCCGGGTGACGACGGTTGACCAGGATGCCAGCTTGTGGAACGCGGTGACAGAAATCTAGGCTGTGAACGGCTTGCCAGACACACGTGGCGTGCAACGAGGCAACGGCCTGCGAGGTAGCGGAAGCCGTGGAGGTGACGCTGGCATGCGACGAAACGGTGGGTTATGACTCGGAGCAAGTCGGAGATGCGGAGCAGGTCGAAGGCTCAGCGGCGACGCAAGTGGGCTGTGACGCAGCACAGGTAGGAGACGAGGCGCAGATCGGATATGCGGTGCAGGTCGGAAACGCGGCGGCTGCGCCCGGAGACGCGGCGGCGGCGCCTGGAGACGCGGCGGCGGCGCCCGGAGACGCGGCGGCGGCGCCCGGAGACGCGGCGGCGGCGCCCGGAGACGCGGCGGCGGCGCCCGGAGACGCGGCGGCGGCGCTCGGAGACGCGGCGGCGGCGCCCGGAGACGCGGCGGCGGCGCCCGGAGACGCGGCGGCGGCGCCCGGAGACGCGGCGGCGGCGCCCGGAGGCGCGGCGGCGGCGCCCGGAGACGCGGCGGCGGCGCCCGGAGACGCGGCGGCGGCGCCCGGAGACGCGGCGGCGGCGCCCGGAGACGCGGCGGCGGCGCCCGGAGACGCGGCGGCGGCGCCCGGAGACGCGGCGGCGGTGCCCGGAGACGCGGTGGTGGCTTGCGAAGTAGTGGTTGTGTGGGATGCACAATTGAGCTTCGAGGCTGTGTCTCCCGACGAGGCACCAGTGGTGGAGAAATATGTGGCCCCACGACGCATGAACGCACCTTTCAAACGTAGCCGGCTCCTTTCCACAGGCCGTACGTTCGCCTGCCTCCTCCGAGCTGCCATTACCTAGCCTCATAATTAAGGGGACAGTTATGTAATGTAATGTATTCCCGTCAGTAACTCCACAAAGTCATATAGAACATATGGTTGTTACGCAGGAGAGATTTGTATAGCAACTCACAGCCTAAGCGGCTTTCGGTACGCATTCGGTAGCCAACAGACTTCGTCTCACGCAACAAAAAGAAAGTGGGAAGCAAAGCAAAGTTAGGAGAGCAATTGAGGTAGTGAGTAGCAAAGAAGTAGCAGTTCAGGACCGCTGAAAAAAGATGCGCCACAGTCGGCAGTTGGAGAGTGAGTAGCATAGAAGTAGCAGTCAGGACCGCTGAAAAAAGATGTGCCACAGTCGGCAGTTGGAGAGTAGTTGTCATTGCGTAAGAATTGTGGAAGCGAGTTCCACAGTCTAGGACCTGCAGAGCTCAAGCTTCTGTCGCCAACTGTCTAGAAGCAGAGGAAAGGGACAGCTAATTTATTGTCCACACAGGACCTGAGGGCTCGAACAAGCCGAAACTGATGCAGCAGTTCAGCTAGGTATGAAGGAGCCAAGCCGTGGCGGGCCTTGTGGGTTAGCATAAGAACTTTGCTCTGTATCCTTTGCTCAACCGGCTACCATCCTAGCTCTTCCAGCAAAGGTGACACGTGCTCAAACCGCTGGGACTTGAAGACCAGCGTTGCAGCCATATTCATAGTCCGCTGTAGTGGCATGATAGCTTTCATTGGCAGCCCAGCCAAAAGGGAATTACAATAATCAAGCCGAGACAGAACTAAAGAGCTAGCTAGATTTTTTACAAGCCACTGTGGGAGAACTCTTCTAATCTTGGATAGGGATCGGATGTGATGGCCAGCTGTAGAGGCAGTCTTCTGAATGAAGCTTTTGAAATTGAGGCAGCAGTCGAACACGAAACCTAAATTACGAGCACGTGGTGAAGGTCGCACAATAGGATCACCTATTAGAACAGCAAAGTCTTTTAATCCAGCCACACGCTTAGGGTGTCCTATGAGCAGCAGTTCGGTTTTATTGTCATTTAATTTCAGGAAGTTTTAAGAAATCCAGGATCGAATATCGGCAAGGCAAGCATTCAGTTTCTCAGTTGCTGCAGCAAATTCCGACGGATTAAATGACAAATACAACTGAGTATCGTCAGCATAGAAGTGATATCCTATTCCATGGGCCTTAATAATTTTTTCCAGAGGTTGTGTATAAATGAAGAACAGCAAGGGACCGAGTACAGACCCTTGAGGGACTCCACAGATGACCTTCTCATGTCTGAGACCTGACCCCCACACGACACGGATGGAACACGATCAGAAAAGTATGATTTAAACCTCGCCAGTGCTTTGTATGCCAGACCGATTGTTGTTCTCAATCGTTTAAGCAGAACCTCGTGATCATTGGTGTCGAAGGCAGCAGACAGATCCAGCAGAGCTAGAGCAGTGACATTCACGTCGTCGTTGCCATGTACAATGCTATTGTTAACACGGAGGAGAGCAGTTTCAGTATAGTACTGCCTCTTGAACCCTGATTGAAATATACCTGACATTCCATTATTTTCAATATGTTCATCCAACTGCGTAGCAACAATGTTTTAAGAATCTTTGATAGGAACGGAAGAAGGGAAACTGGACGATAGTTTGCTAGGACCTCTGTGTCTAATCCAGGCTTTTAAAGAATAGGTCTAACGATTGCCGATTTGAAGGACTTGGGGACGACCCCTTTCCCCAAAGAATCATTACAAATCATGTTTATGGCAGGGCTAAGTTGGTCTGCAAGTGAAGACCACAGAGATGATGGTATAGGGTCTTCAGGAGACGAGCTCTTTTTGCTAGACCTTATTAAGGCAGCCACATCATAGAAAGAAACGTCGGAGAACCTTTTAGGAAGGTCGCACGTTGAGGAATAGCGATTGCTTTGGTCGGATGGGCATTATGGAGGCACGAATGTGCACAATTGTTTCAGTAAAAAAGGCTGAAAACTTTTTGGCTGAGCTCCTAATATCTGGGGAGTCAGACCTCACAGCATTGTCCAGTAAATGATTTACTGTCTTATGAATGTGGTTAGTGTCCGACTCGCAGGAATACAGCTTTCTAATGAAAAAAGAAGCCCTGGCTTTTTTAAGTTTTCGGGTGTAAACTCGAAGGATGTCTTTAAAATTGACTAGGTCTGCCTCAGACACCAATTTCTTGAAAGGATGTTCCAGCCTGTGCTTAACATGGCACGTCTTAAGGAGTTTTTTTGTAAATTGAAAGGAATCTCGACGACTTTGAACACGGATAGAGCGAACGGGAGCATGCTTGTCAAGAGCACTCCTGAGTGTCATGTTGATCTTATCAGTGAGGATATCGAGGCTGTCGGTCGAGTCTGAATGCAGATCAAGAAGGCCTGAATCACAGATTTCAAGAACTCGTCCGTGTCAATGCTTGTAAGTTACGTCGTTGAGGAGATGGCATTGAAGTTGATAGAATCCGCAGCCACTTAGCTGACATTAGACCCGTACCGAACGCCAGCTAACTCCTTGACGAACACTCCGATGCCGACCCTGGTGATACGGCCAGAGCCGACGCGCCCAGCAGACAGCTACGGCCAAGAAATGGCCTGAGAGCACTGGCAAGCTATGTGCTTACTGTTTAGCCTTTTTTTTTGCCAAGAAGTGGAGAATGCACCGTAGATTGATCTCCAGATCAGGCGGCCATGTGGTTTTTGTTTATGTATACCGCAGTCTGTGACAGCACCTAAATGTAGTTATCTGCCAGTACTAGGCTGGGTGGCCCTCCCGGCCACCGGCTAGCCAATCAGAGCACAGCGTTCCGGTACAGCAGACGAGAGAAGCAGGCGAACGTGTGCGGCGGGTAGTAGCGCTTCCGCCGGCTGAGTGTGTGGAGAAAATAAACTGGTGGTGTTCCTCGTCGGCTAGCGTGCTGTGCCGCTCGCGACAACAATTTAGACTACACCTAGCACATATAAGCGTGCCATGGACGATTGTCTAACCAATCTCAACTGGTCCAAATGCCGGGTCTACCTAGAAGACATTATAATATTGTGAAGAACCTTTGAATACCATTGGTCACGTCTGTCGAGAGTATGGTAGTGCCTATACTCCAACGGTCTTAAGGTAAGGCCGTCAAACTTCCAGTCGGCGAAGCCAACAGTACGCTACCTTGAGCATACATTGTCGTCTGCTAGGATGTGACAGACCCTGAGAACCTCACCAAGGTGACGGAATACCCACCTCCACATTCAGTCGGCACAGAACGTTAGTTCCTGGGGTTGGCGTCGTACTACTGTGCGCTTATCCCTGCTTTTGCTTAAGTGGCTACACCATTGACTAATCTGTTCCGCAAGGCCAAGCGTTTTGAATGGACAGGAGATTGCGAACGACCATTCGCTGTTCTCAGGGACGATCTGAGTAGGGAGCCGGCTCTTCAATTTTCAGATTTTTCAATACCCTTCATGCTCTGAGCTGACGCAAGCGCTACCTCTTTAGGGACAGTGCTAGGACAGTTAGTTGATGACAAAGAGCTCCTCGTCGCCTACTACAGCATCGCGTTAAACGAAACCGAGTGCCAATATTCAATTGTCGAACAAGAGGGTCTTGCGGTAGTGATTGCCGTACGCCACTTCCACGGGTGTCTGAATGGACACAAGTTCGCGGTCGTGACCGATGTTCAACCGTTGGTATAGGTCCTGTGAGGCAACCGTAACTCAAACCGCTTGGCTCTGTGGGGTCCTGAATTACTGGACTACGACACGGAGGTCCGGTGCCGTTGCAGCAAGGCTAATTCCAACGCCGGCGTCCTCTCGAGAGTTCCTACCGAACCAGAGCCCTAAGTAGCTAATGGTATTATGGCCGCTGTGGCTGATCCAAATTTCGTCCGCGATGCTCAAATTTTTGACCCGCTGCTGTACTGTTTGCTGGCCACGGTATAGGGCCATGATCGAAGCAGCTGCTCGGCTGAGCATATCCGCAAAGTAAACGCTGATCTGTACATGTTTGTTATCATGCCGAGCGGCTGCATTTACCGAACGGAGCAAGCTCGGCGAAACAGTCAACTAGTTTAACCGGCCCACCTGATGGAATGCGTCTTGGGAGAAAGCCATGACGGCCTCTTTGGAGCTCACCTAGGGTGTCTGAAGACACTTAAACAAATCAGGATAAGTATTTCTGGCCAAGCATGACCGAGGACATCTCTACCTGGGTAAGAACGTGAGTTGCATGCCACACTAGTAAGCCTCCATATGAGAGGGCTAAGGTGCCCCTCAAATTCATCCCTGAGCATCGACCGTGGCAGAGAGTCGCCATAGACGTCGTGCAGATGCCTGTCTCTAGATCAGGGAACCGCTATCTATTAGTGATGACTAACTGTTTCACCAAGTGGCCAGAGGTTCGCCCGGTTTCCGACCACACGGACTCCACGTCTGCACGCGTGTTTGTTGAGGAGATTGTATACCGGCATGGCGTATCCAAGCAAATCATTACAGATCACACTGCTAATTTCCTTTCTCGAATAAGGGAACGCATGTGCCGCCTAATCCCTGTTTAGCGGCTCCATACATCCCCGTATGATCCTAAAACAGACGGTCTGGTTGAGCGTTTTAATCGTACACTTGTAGAGAAGCTCATCATGTACCTGATGACAGACCTGCCGACTGGGATATGTACGTGTCCTACGTACGTTTTGCTTACCACGCATGGTATAACGATTCGGTTTGGTGAACGTCTTTCTTCTTGGAGGACGGGAGGGAGGCACGGCTACCCGTGCACCTTTCCTGCCAGTCGACGATCCTTGTGATCCAGTGGACAATTACGCGATGGCGGTCCATGATAAACTTTAGGTGGCTTTGAAACGGGCCCGCAATAGTAACCAAGCAGCTCAACCTAAGCAAAAACGTTATTGCAACCGCCTGGCTAGCCAGTCGGCTCTTTGTACCGGGCAGCACGTTTGCTTGAACATCCCTCGATCAAGGAAGGGCAGGTCACTGAAGTTGCAACATCTAAGGCAGGGACCACTACCCATAGTGGGCAAACCTAAAACCAATGATTCTGTTGTAGGTTACGATAAGCCGACGGTGATGTAGTTCGTATGTTAGTGTGTATGTGTGTTGTATGCCTGCTCCTCTGATGAGCCTGTGATGTGGCACGGACTCAGGCCAGTAACCTGCTCGTGGCCAGATGGTGGATTCACCGTCACAGTCGGCCGGTGCACAGCTTTGGTTCTCCTGTGATGCGGTATTTGGACACAGGCAGGTAACCTGCTGGTGGGGAGATGGTGGACTGGAGAGTGGAGGAGGGGGAGTCGAGAGAGAGTAGGGGCCGAGGGGAGCCGAGCGCTCTAGGGCTCCGTGCGTTGGTAATAAACTGTCGGTTTTAAGCATTGGCTGGCTCTCTGCTGTGCGAACGAACGACAGGTGAGGTCTCAGATGGTTCACATCAAACCGACTTACGTGCGCCCAGTTTCACTGTTACTGAGACCTCGGGTTGGGACATCGCCAGCTGTGGACCTTCACCACAGTCGGACGGCGACAAGTAAGTTATGCCGGAGGCATCTTCCCAGACAGATCACCCTACCAGTGCCTCTACACATACCATAGCTGAAGGCGGAGTGACACATCCGAGCTCTCACCCTCTGGCCGAGCGACTCAGGATAAGACGACCACCGTTCTCTAGGTAGGCAACAAGATATCCAATGCCATTGGTTCCGTGGCGACAACAGGCATAATCCTCGATATCGAGATAAGCTATGCTAATTCAAAGCTATTGCAGCATTGCATTAACACCGCCCCGGATGGGCCGTAGTGTCGGATCAGTCCATTATGGGGCTCCATGGTTTTTTCTCACTTGGTCCAGTGCTTTTTCAACGCTAGAGCCCGGACTGATCAGAAACGAGGCCGTATCTCGTGAGGAAAGAGAGTAATGCACTGGAGCCGCTCTCATTTTAGTAGCGATACTAGCCTTTGCCTTAGTGGGTCCAACTAGGGCACGTAGAGCAACCCGTATCGGGCGGACAAGCCAAGAAGAACTGTGTGAGGAACACATTAGTTTACCGGGAGCTGACGAAGGCATCAGTTTGAAGGCGAGATCTGCTCAGGTTAGAATGGAGCTTGGTCAGACTAAGAACGATCAGGATGTGGACCAACTTCCGTGCTCCATTAGACAAAGAGCTGTCAGGATGTGGAACGACTACCGTACTCCATTAGACAAAGAGTGGCAGGATGGCAAGCTGGCGGACGAGCCAGCTAATAAATTACAGGCAGAAGCAAATAGGCCGAGGACGGAGACCGTGAGCTAGGGTTCGACAAAAACGCAGCTATGCTCAAGGTGAAGAATGCAGAGGGAGTGAGAGTGAAGCAAAGAGAGAGAGAGAGAGAGAGAGAGAGAGAGGCAAGGAGGGAGAGAGAGATGGAGAGAGAGAGAGAGAGAGACAGTGAGAGAGAGAGAGAGAGAGAGAGAGAGAGAGAGAGAGCAATCTAAATCATTAGAGGCAGAAGCGAATCGGCCGAGGACGGACACCATGGGCTAGGATTCGTCAAAAAACAGCTATGCTCAAGAGGGCAGAGACAGAGAGAGAGAGAAAGTGAGCGACTGAGTGAGCGAGAGATGCATAAAGCGCTTTCGCCGGCGCCTAACCACTATCAGGCCCAAACAAATCAGGCATAATAAACTTGTTACTTTCGGAACACAGTTGTGGCCACTTCTATTTTGACCGGGCTGGGGCTCTGCACTACACCTTCCACCGGTAGAGCCTAGGGACGAGCAACTATCCGGTTACAATTTTACGGAATCAGTGTTCTGGGATTTACATTACTGCAAAATTTTCATATACTCATAAACGATTCCCACTGCAGCAGTACCTCTTACTGTCGATCGTACAAATTGATACCTTTAGTTCACAGAAACGGTCGTTGTATTCAAGATTTTTGAAACTGCTTGACATGTATTACTTTGATTGTATGACCTGTCGTAAATCCGACTGAAACGATAGCTGCTTTCTTTGTAACGGAATAAGTTGATTGCAAACCCTTTACTTAAAAATTTATAAGGCATTTGAACTCACCGGAATGCGACTGAGGGACTGGCACTGACCTCCTGGAGCTGATTGTACGCGAGTAGTCAGCTGTGCAAGCAAAAACAAGCTTTGTTTCTTTCAAAGCCCGAAGCTGGCTACCCATATTTAAACGTATTAAAATAATTCGCAGCTACCGGTTTCGTGAGAAGACTGTGGCTTTTGAAGGCTGGTTGGCAGCTGGCTCCTTCAGCTTCAGTATTGAAAATTCCTGAAAGCTCCTAGCTCAACGAGACAGCACATGATGACAGGTCAGCAGTTTGCACAAATGGGTTGATTGCATTAAGAGCTACTAAGGTGCTTTTACGATGTTATCTGCACAGCAGGACTCGATTCTCATAAAAAATGGAGGCAGCCCTCCAAATAAATACTGTTTGCTCAAGTATCAAAATAAACACAAAGCACTGCCTTCTCGCAGGCGTCTACTTTTAATTGTCATTACCACGACCAGCACCACCTATCGAGTTCTATTCCCTGCTCAGGGTGGTGCTCTAGTCCCAGCTGCAATGAAACGACAAATGTCCCAGACATAGCTTGCTGGAGACTGTGTATTTGCTGTTAGAAATCCTTTCTTAAAGCTATCATCCCTGTCTCGTTAGACACCAAACTTTAGGGTCGATTAAATTTTTCTGATGGATTTTTCAGTAAGATTATATTACAGGAATAAATTGGTTAAGTCCTCAGTCAGACACGGAGGCGTGATGACAAAATGATACGAAGTCCAGCCCAGGTGGAGCAACATCACTGTAATGCCGATCAACAATCAGCTACGACAGATCACAGAGCACTGCCTTTATTGTGGTACGAGGACAGCGCATTCAAAGTAAAATAGAAAGCCAGTTTTCCAGAGCCATCAAAGGAGATCAACATGATCGATCGTGCGCTAGGCCTGCAAATAAATCGACACAAAACGATTAGGCATTGGACGTAAAATTTGGCCTAAATATAAGCACAAACCGAACGCTAATCGAAAACCCAATGGGCCACTTCTGAAAATCAAGGTAATCATTTTGTTTCAACGTCAGCAACTGGAAAGAGAGAGAGAGAGAGAGAGAGACTATAGCCAAGTGCTCCACGTAGCACGATGTATCTTTATGAATGTACCTACTCTTCTTGCAACTGCTATGCATGCCACGATCACTAATCGGGTCACTTGTTGGTTTCACGACTACATGGAGTGCCCAAATAAAATGCTGCCATCTTTAGGTGCTCAAAATTTTTATATCATTATTAACATCATTAACATTAAAAAAAAGACAGCAATGTCCGCAATGATATACCTCAATAAGTCTGCGAAAACCGTAAAATAAACCGGTGGTAACATACTAGTTACATTAATTAGAACACGATGACCACAAGTAAGAAAGTCCAGTAAATGTGAAAATTATAATCGCCATTTACCCGTGAAACTTCAACAGCTTCGCTAGGCGGGACTTGATTCTGTGGGTCAAGCTGGTTTTGGAAATCCATTCAGCGACAGATTTCCAATAGTCTCGAACACACCTGCAGTCAGATAGTACGCATTTAAAAGAAATGCAGAGCACCAAAGACTTATGTTGCAACGTCTGGCTAAAAGAGGGGCACGGCACAATCGGCTGCAGTACGATTCTCCCAGAGCCACGTATACTACCAGAATTTAATATAGTAAGGTAACATAGGCTCCATTTAATGTCTGCAAAATGAAAACCTTTAATCAGTTTTGCTTTACACCAAATTCTACTGCCACCTAAGACATCATAGCTGTAGTAAAAACTCATTTAATGAACCAATCTTCAATTTCAACTAAGTATAGCCAATCAGTGCTCAGGTATCGGTCGTAAGATCATGACGTGCAATGTAGGAAACGAACTTCTTAATGCACAAACACATACGTGCATGAAAATGCATGAGCGTGCATCTACACATGGACCATGAATGTGCTTACACACGTGGACCATGCACAACGTAAAAAGATATGCCGATGATTCTGAACTGAATCATCCAGTCACTGCTATGCCACTAGCTTGCATTATAACGGCAGGTACGGTGCATGATTTATAACATACAGCTTGCTAGCAACACAATTGCAAGGCAGTACAGACCTCACCATACTCCTCGGACATTTCATCAAGTGGCTCGGTTGGCCAATCATCGTCAGTTTCATTTTCTTCCATCTCCTCTTCCAGCTGCTCCAAGAACAAAATCTGGTCGCGTATTGCTTGCTGTAGCTCGGGGTCTTCAAGTGGCCTAACAGCATCATCTGCCTCCCACATCATGAACTGGGACATCAAGGGAGCCATGTGCCACATCTATAGAGACAGACCAAACATTGCAGCAGAACACGAGATTGGAATGCACGCTCGCGCACACACAAACACACCAGATGAAGTTCAAACAACCCGAAATTGGACAAGATGGCAGGTCACCTGATTCTAAAAATGTCCTACCACCAAAACAAGGCTGCTACCCCTGGGCATGCAGCTATACAGAGTAAGGTAACTCCGGCAGCAGCTGTTGCTGACTCACTTCCAGATTAATTTTCTCTTGTGGTATCGAGTCGTTGTCCACATAAGCCAAAATGTTATTTACAGTAATCTATAGGCAAATGAAGTCGCCCATGTCAGTAGAATTTCGATCCCACAGTAAAGGACTTGGCATGATGGCAAAAACTACACGCTGCCCCTTGTAAGGTATCCATGCAAGAAAGAGCAACGAGGATTCGCTCGATATAGGAAAGGGATTACCCTGTTTTCGTTCACGGCAGTGCGACAGATCTTAAGCGATCAAATGTCTAGTCGAGTGATGCAGGCAGAGTAGCTGCAGTCGGACTTTAATTAGGAATGCCAAGAGATAGCCTCAGTTAGAGTAGCAGTTCATATAGGGAACCAGTAAACCAATGCAGTCGGCCAGCCCAAGCTCAGCAATGCAATTGCAGTAAAACTTGCTTATTTAACAGCCTCATTTGTATGGAGACATAAGAACCGAAAACATGATCACTACCGATTGCAATTGGCAATAAAGAATCGCCTACCAAAGGACTCGAACCAATGTCCTCGGTAATAAAGAGCAGAAATCATTACCTCCTGGCCTATCTTAGAGCAGAGTGTCACCCTCAGCTGTTAGGGAAATCAACACACTCATTAACGTAGTGGGGAAGGATTGGGTTTGTAGAAACCACTGGCTAGCCGAACACTCTTGCTAGCTATGAAGCCAATTCCTCTCTAGGTCAGTTATGTTAAAATCATACCAGTCTTGTTGTAGCAGACAAAGACCACACTTCTCAGCCTGCCGGTTGGCCTCACTGAACCTAGTCTCCAAGTCTCTCTCGCACGTTGGTGGAATAAAGTCGTACCCTGACTATGCCTTCTTGACATCCACGTACACACACCCACAAGATTCTGGGTTGGATTGGTAATAAACGGTATTCACGTTGCATTGCTATTTAACCGACATTGCTAACAAAACACAAACCCTAGTGGTCTTAAAAGCCACAGTATCATCGGTCAAAACTGGCACCTTAAAGAATGACCCCATGTGGCTGCTGCCTTGCCAATGACCTGAAGTACCACATGGGAGCTGCAAGCAGCATTGGCCGGCCAAGAAAGCAGGTTTCTCCTAACCCAAACCGTAATAATCCCACTGTCACAGGATAACAAAGCTGCCTTCTCATGAAGTCCTGAATAAGGAGCAATAACTACTGGGAAATCTAGAGGCAGCTTTAATCGCTTTCACTACTTAAAACCAGTCACTGAGGGGTGATGAATCTCTCCTGACAGCAGGAAAGGCCAATTGCACGGCCGTTGGGATTCAGTAGGACGCCGGGCGATCTAATTCGCCGACAGAGATCGGTTGAAGAACACAGAATGCTGTGGTGGATCTGCACAGGCCACATTGGGCTGTTTTTATCAGCAGGCAGTTCCTGGAGGTCCCTATAGACTTGGGCTGCTGGCAAACATAGCAACATTCAGTGGCAAGGGAATCTTGTTTACGATGCTTCAGCAGTACTCATGGCTCATCTTGTTGAAAGCAATACATTTTAAACATTAATCTATAACTCTGAGCACCGCAAATAAACAAGCCAATTAAGCAATCGCTTCAGCTACCTATGACTGAAGTACTCAGATATTCCAAGCCATTTTTTGGAGGCTTTACCCGAACTATTCTCCTAGTCACACCGAGCAATCCAGAACCACCTCGCACCTGCCGCATGTGATCCTAATCCTTCCTCAAATCACTGACATGCTATGATTTGCCATGATTTGCTATGAAGTTTCACAGCAGTCAAAATGTCGGCGAGTGCTTTCTCGGGTGTGGGGCTACTGTACGTTAAGGGAAGCAAAAATCTGTCTATCAAGCCCCGTAAATTAATAATGATATAAGATGAATCCAAACCAATAAAGTCACCAATAAACTCGACAAATAATCACATCACTAAATGCATAGGAAAAGTAGATAACTCACGGACAAATGCACGAGGAGGGTACTGTTGCCGGCGCGGCTCGACTTTGGATGGGGGACCGACTGTAATGCATAGAGCTTTAATCACCTATTTCAACAGAATTTTAAAATATCGATTCTGTTTAAGGAAAACAAAAAATAATTTCGTAGAAAATTAACTGCAAGTAAGTGAAGTGCGACCTACAGGGTTTTATGAGCCCTATTTGGCAACGGCCTTGACATTAACGACCACAAGGTAACAGCATTGCATATCACTCCGTAAAACAGTGAAATTCTGTCAATCCATTCAACATTCTGGTTGCGGCCAATTTATTCTGGTCTCAAATCACACAGCGGTCAGTCAGAGATGCAAGAACGACGCAACAGCAATGTATAATCGATATTTTGAATCAGGGAACCTCCCAAGTGAGCCCCGGCAAAAGTGTGAAGTAAGACAAAAATGAAAAAAACACCACTCCTTACAGCCCATGCACTGCCGGTGTGGATAGTGATGCATGATGACGATTGTCAGACATTTCCTTCTTCTCACTGCAATAGCAAGAGTCATAACTAACCAAATGACACTGGCTTTTGCTATTAAATACCTTGTTACTTACAGAAGGTAGGGAAGACCATTGGCATTTTTAATCATGCCTATTTCTCACGAACCTATGCCAAAAGAGTAGTCTTCTGGAGAAATGACCAGACTTCCTTTGGAAGAATGGTTAGGGTGTGTAGAAAATTTTTTTTTAGTTCTCTGAAAGTAGTATATCTATTGAATTATTATTGTTAATAATAATAAGATTATTATCAAATACCTGCTTTCTGGAATAGCTGGCATAATGGTGGCAAATAATGGCAACACATGCAAGAACATTTCATGATGGCATGATCATCTTATGAAAAGTCGACGAAAAATTCGACTGATGAAACGCCGACGTGGACCGTTAATTATCTTGTAATGAGCCGTGTAATTAGCTTCCAGAGATCACAGCTTGAAGTGAACAGCGATTTACTTACCTATTAACCAAACTGTTTGCGATCGGCCCTTTTCGGAAATCGAAAATGATATATCGCAAGACCATTTACGGTAATCCTTTACGATGGGAAAACGGCAATCAGCACACAACGAGAGTGCCTTAGCAGGTGAGCTCGTCTCCAAAAGGCCTCCTGCTGACCTAAGATTGGTGGAAAGGAAACACGATCGGATATTTGAAAACCGGCTTAATTACTGAGCCGTACCGGCTCAGTAATTAAGCCGGTTCCTTTCACAACCTGGGCCCCGAGCTCATGGGTTAGCTTCCTGTGGTTGTAAATTCTTTTTTTGCGATTGCAAGCGTTGGTGAAAGCCGTAAAGGCTCGCCTGTCGCTGTACAAAAAGAGGCAGCTCAATCAGCTAGTACGTTTTTTGTTTTTGTTTGGTTACCATAGATGATGCACTAGATACAAGTTAAATCTTTTACGACCACTTTCCCGAAGTCGTGGGTTGGTTTCCACTGGTGAGTAATCGTTTAACGCCACTGCAAGTGCTGGAGATTACAGTAAACAATCTTCTGTCGCTATTGAGAAAAAGCTTTTCCATCAGGTAGGTTTTTTGGTGCACCGTGATGGCATGCTAGGAAAGACAGTTGCTTCCACGACCTTGAAGCCGAGGTTCTGGGTTGCATACCTGTCGTGAGCGAGCCTTAATCATAAGAGCAAGCCGTAGTGAAAGCTGTAAAAGCTCATCCGTCGCAATACAAAAAGAGGCTGTTTATAACCTCTCAGAATTTTTTTCTTGACACGTGAGTGCTTACTAAAAATGTCGGTCGTTTTCGGTTGAGGTCGCGGGTTTCTTTCCTGCGGTGGGCGATCATTTGTTGCACCTGCATGCAGTGCTAAAAGTCGTAAAGACGCTGCTGGAGCTATAGAAAAAGAGCCTGTTCAAGCAGCTAGGATTATCTTTAACCGTACTTGCATGCTGACCCTGTGCTTGTCACTCCTAATTAATCTGGTAATGTTATTTACCAAGTATGAACCCAGTCGTCATTCGATCATGTTTACTTTAAAGCGAATGTACAGAGCCTAGAAGGAGAGTACATTCTTTGAGGGTTCTTAATTAATTGTATTATTATTATTGTCATAAATTGTTAAGTTGGTTTTCTCACCTTTCACTTTAATCAAGTTCGCTGCAATATACGTGCGAATGTCATCATTACATGCAGCAGATGAGCTAAGATAATTCGACGTGCTGCAGAGCAGGGAATGATCAATGCATTTTGTCACTTAACGATAGAGCCTTAGCCGGCAAGCAGATTCTCAACAGCCTTCCCGCTGACCTCGGATTGGTCGATAAGAAACACGATCGGATATTTGAGAACCGTCCGTATGGTAACTGGAAAGCTTGCAGTAGGTTTCGAATAAGCGCGCCGTGACGGCTCAGTAATTAAGCCGGTTCCTTTAACGACCTTGGCCCGGGAATCATGTGGTCGAATCCTTTGGTAGGAAATCCTTTTTCACCACTGCAAGCTTTGGCGAAAGCCGCAAAGGCTCTCCTGTTGGTATACAAAGAGAGGCTGTGTAATCAGCTAGCATTCATTCCTGTTTTTTCCGTTTGGTTAGCCTGAATTATGCACTAGTTAAAGCCAATGCTTTTACGAAAGCTTTTTTAAGGTTATTGGTTCGTTTCCTATGGTGGGCGATCGTTTATCGTCACCTTCAGCTGTGATGAAAGCAGTAAACTTCCTTTTTTCGCTATTAAAGAGAAGCTTTTCAGTTATGTAGATCTTTTCCGGTGAGCCATGAGGGCCCGCTAGGAAAGATAGTTGCTTTCACGACCTCCGTCCCTAGTTCGTAGGCTAGATTCCTGCCGTTGGCAAGCCTGTATCACCACTGCAAGCGGTGGTGAAAGCAGTAAACGCTCGTCAGTCGCAATAAAAAAAGAGGCTGTTTAAATTCAGCTGATATTGTTTTTAATGGTGAGCCGTGAGTGCTTACTCGGAAAGGCAGATGCTTTCTCGAGCTCGTTCCTGAGGTCGTGGGTTCCTTACCTGTGGTTGGCGATCCTTTATTGCATCTGCATGCAGTGCTAAAAGCCGTAAAGGCCACCTATCGCTATACAAAAATAGGCTGTTTAATCGGCTAGGATTTTCTTTAACCATGATTGCGTGCTGACCTTGTGCTTTTCATAGCTAACAGACTTGCTAATGTTATTGACCAATCATGATCCCAGTCGCCATTCGATAATGTTTCCTTTAAAGCAACTGCACTGAGCGTAGAAGAAGATTAAGTTCGTCAAGGAAGATTAATGAATAGTATTCATATTAGTATTATTAACTGGTTAGCTGGTTTTCTTATCGTTTACTTTAATTAAGTTCGCAGCATTTAATGTGGGAATGTCATCAATACAAGCAGCAAATGAGCTGAGATAATTCGACGTGCTGCAAAGCTGAAAATGACCATTGCAGTCGGTTACACTGCGAGAAAGCCTTAGCAGGCAACCCGATTCCCACTAGGTCTCCGGCTGACCTGAGATGGTTAGAAAGGAAACACGATCGGATATTTGAGAACCGTCTGTTTAATAGCAGGAAAGCTTGATGTCGGTTTCAAATAAGCGAGCCGTAACGGCTCAGTAATTAAGCCGGTTTCTCACACGACCTCTGCCCGGTGGTCATTGATCCGATTCCTGCGATGGGAATTGTTTTTACACCACTGCAAGCATTGGTGAAATCCATGAAAGCTCTTCTGTCGCTATACAAAAAGAGGCTGTTCAATCATCTAGAATTTGGTTTCTGTTTTCGTTTAGTGACCCTATATGATGCACCAGACAAAAATAAATCTTTTACGACCACTTTCCTGAGGTCGTGGGTTCGTTTCCTAGAGTGGATGATCGTTTGTCGCTACTGCAAGAGGTGGTGAAAACAGTAAACGCTCTTTTGTCGCTATTATAAAGAAGCTTTACCATTAGGTAGATTCTTTTTTGTGAGCCGTGATGGAACGATAGGAAAGAAGGTTGCTTTTTCTACCTTGGAGCCAAGGTCCTGGGTCAGATTCCTGTTGTGGGTGAGCCTGAATCACCCCTGCTAGCAGTAGTGAAAGCCGTAAAAGCTCTTCTGTCGCTTTACAAAAAGAGGCTGTTTTTAATCTCTTAAGATCTTTTTTCTTGAGCCGTGAGTGCTTACTAGGAAAGGCGGTTGCTTCCACGAGCTCGTTCCTGAGGTCGTGGGTTCCATTCATGCGGTAGGCGATTCTTTATTGCATCTGCATGCGGTGTTGAAAGCCGTGAAGGCTCATTTGGCGGCAAACAAAAAGAGGCTGTTTAATCAGCTACGTGTTTTTTCAACACTACTTGCATGCTAACCCTGCGCTTGTCACCCCAAACCCATGTATTAAGGTTATTTCCCAAGCCTGATCCCAGTCGCTATTTTATCATGTTTCCCTTAAAGCAACGGTACAGAGACTAGAAGGAGATCGAATTCTTTGAGGGTGCTTAACAAATTGTATCATAATTAAGTTTGCTACATTATAGGTGCGAATGTCATCATTACAAGCAGCAAATGAACTAAGATATCTTGATGTGCTGCAGAGCCGGGAATGATCAAAGCAGTTGGTCACATAACGAGAGCACTTCAGCCGGCACGCTGATTCCCAACAGATCTCCTGATGACCTGAGGTAGGTGGAAAGGAAACACGATCGGATAGTTGAGAACCGTCCGTCCTCTATCTGGAAAGCTTGCAGTAGGTTGCGAACAAGCGACCCGTAATGGCTTATTAATCATGCTGGTTGCTTTCACGACTGCAGTCAATATGTCAGCTGTTCGATTGCTGTTGGGGAAATCCTTTAACGGCACTGCAAGCATTGGTGAAAGCCGTAAAAGCTATCCTGTCGCTATACTAAAAGAGGCTGATCAATTAGCTAGCTTTTTTATGTTTTGTTTTTTTTTCATCCTGAAAGGTGCACTAGGTAAAGCGAATGCTTGTACGAACACTTTCCCGAGGTCGTGGGCTCCTTCCCTTTCAAGGTAGTGGCCGATCGTTTATTATCAATGTAAGCTGCTGCGAAAGCAGTAAATGTTTTTCTGTTGCTATTTAAACGAAGCTTTTCCATCAGGAAGACTTTTTCTGGTGACCCGCCATGGCTCGCTAGGAAAGATGGTTGCTTTCACGACCTCAGTCCCGAGTTCGTAGGCTAGATTCCTGCCGTTGGCGAGCCTGTATCACCACTGCAAGCTGTGGTGAAAGCCGTTAAAGCTCTTCTGTCGCTATACAAAAAGAGGCTGTTTTTCTTCAGCTAGGATTAGTTTTATTGGTGAGCCGGGAGTGCTTTCAAGTAAGCCGGTTGCTGTAACGAGCTCGTTCCTGAGGTCGTGGGTTTTCTCCTACCGTGGGCGATCCTGTATTGCATCTGCATGCGGTGCTGAAAGCCGTAAAGACTATACAAAAAGAGACTGCTTAAACCGCTAGGATTACCTTAAACCGTACTTGCATGCTAACCATATGCTTGTCACCCCTAACCTATCAATTAATGTTATATAATCAGCATGATCGCAGTCGTCATTCGATCATGTTTCCTTCAAAGCAACTGTACAAAGCCTAGAAGGAGATTGAGTTCTTAGAGGAAGTTAATTAAATCGTAAAATTATTATTATTATTATCTATTATGTTGGTTTTCTCATAACGAGAGAGCATTGGCAGGCAAGCAGATTCCCAACAGGCCTTCTGCGGACCTGAAATTAGTGGAAAGGAAACACGGTCGGATATCTCAGAACCGTCCACCCGGTTGTTGGAAAGCTTGCTGTAGGTTTTGAATGAGTGAGCCGTAACAGCTCAGTAATTAGGCCGGTTCCTTTCACGACCTCGGTCCGAGGTCATGGGCTCGATTCCTGTGATGGGAAATCCATTTTCGCCATTGCAAGCGTCGGTTAAAGCCGTAAAGGTTCTCGTGTCACGATACAAAAACAGGCTGCTTGTAATCTCTTGAATTTTTTGTAGTTGAGCCGTGAGTGCTTACTAGGAAAGTTGATTGTTTTGACGAGCTCGTTACTGAGGTCGCGGGTTTCATTTCCTGTGGAGGGCGAACCTCTATTGCATCTGCCTGCGGCTCTTAAAGCCGTAAAAACTCTTCTGGCACTATAGAAAAAGAGGCTGTTTAAACAGCTAGGATTATCTTTAACCACACTTGCATGCTGACCTTGTGCTTCTAACCCCTAACCAATTGAATAAAGTTATTTACCAAGCATGATCCCTGTCGCCATTTGATCATGTTTTCTTTATAGCAACTGCACAGACCACATTAGCATGCTCACCCTATGCATGTCACCCTCAACCATGCTATTCATGTTGCTTATCAAGCATGATATTACTCAACATTCATTCGCGTTTCCATTTGCAGCTATTCTTAAGCACCTAGAAAGAGATTGATTTCGCTGAAGGCGCTTTATCGTATGCACTAAGTCTATTATTACAAATATGGTTTCTAACGGAGCAAGCGACAGCGGCGTACGCGGAGGCTGCGGTAGAGGTGAGCCATACAGTTTCGTCATGCAGAGGTTAGGTCCAGCTCGACGCAGGTAGCCACGTGTACGTACCCGTCAAAGCTGAAACGCACTGCAGGGTGCCGGGCGTTCCTGCCACTGAGAGCTAAGTCTTTGAGGTCTATTAAGTATAACTCGAGCTCAAGAGATCTAGTTATGCCCTGACGCCAAGGTGGTTTGGTCCAGCGGTTAAAGTGCTCGCCCCCGACCGAAGTCTGGTTGGGGTAGTTGGCTCAGGCCCGGAAACATAAGTGAAGCGCCAGAATAGAGATTAAGTGCTCTTAAGGTGCTATACAAATAAATTAAATTTCTTTTAGCACGCAGCACTAATAGCAGAGCAGAAGCCGAGCAAGGTTGGCCTAAGGCGGGGCTGGCGCAGCCCGCTCTAAACACTGAATGCTAAACCCTAAACAGCCAATAAGAAAGATTATATACACTAAGCACTCAAAAATAAACCCTAACTCACTCAACCATATACCGGGGTAAATGTCCTACTCTAGGGGTGTGTAATTTCATGGGAAAATATCCAGTTGGAACGTGGAGGTGTAAAAAGTTCGTAGCCCTAGTTCTATATACTTCCTAACTCAATGCAAACTGTAAGTTCCGACGAATTTAAAACTACTTTGGGCCATTTAAACTTTATTTGAGAGGCCAGTTGTACCTCGAGATTTGTGTGAAACAGCATGGTACACAGTCCAAGAGAGTGACGCCCGTGCGGTAAAGTATTGCATCAAAGTCGACAACTGCATAAAGTCACAGGACTAAGTGAGAATATACACAGTGTTGCATGAGAACTCAAAGCTTAAGCAATTTGTTTGCCTACCGACTTCATTTCTTGCAAGAGATGTAAAGTGAGACGCACGGCTGAGCCAGGATAGTAATTCAGGTAGTGAGATATATGGTGCAAGAGTCTTAAAACGGTTGGAAAGAAAGTGCCACAGTCGGCGGCAGCATAGTAGAAGAAAATAATTGCTAGCTGATTTAACAGCCTCTTTTGTATAGCGACAGAAGAGCCTGTACGGCTGTCACCACTGCTTGCAGTGGCGATCAAGGATCGCCCACCACCGAATTTGAACCCACGACCTCCGGGCCGAGGTCGTGAAAAGCAATCCCCTTAATTAGTGAGCCATTACGGTTCACCGATGGCGTTACTTAAGTATTTTGGAAGTGAGCACCGCAGTGTGGGAGCAGAGAGAATAATTATAATATTACTAATAATAATGCGCTTGATAAAATGCCCTCAGAGAACTCATTCTCTGTCTAGGTGCTTTACATTTGTTGCAAAGGGATATGCAATTGAATGGTGATTCATATCACATTTGATAAACAAGCAAAATGAATAACATAGTTAAGGGTGACATGCACAGGGTCAGCATGCAATCGTGCTTAGTAGCAGCATGTACAGTGTCAGCACTCATAAGCACATGTAGGACGAATCACAGTGACCCACTAAATGCTGACCTAAATAGGTACGTTTTTTTGAGTTCTTTTTAAATATGGTCAGGTCAGGGGATGTTCTGACGCAGGTCGGGAGGGAGTTCCACGCTTTGGGAGCATACGAACTTAGTCCACGGTCTCCAAAGGATTTGAGGTATGTACGAGGTATTTGAAGACTGTTGGATTCCGAAAAGCTGATAGTACGATTCGTGGCCAAGTGGTGGAGTATGTCAGAGATATAAGCTGGAGCTTTCATCGCTGATGTTTTAGGTATTTTATCACGTTGTAAAGTTTTTCCTGAAGCAGAGGTCAACACAGAGTTCTCCAGAGGAAATTCCAATAACGGTTTGAAGCTGGCTTAATGCATGGGCAACCGTTAGCAAGAAAGCGAAGGAGTAAGGAAGTGACGACATCTCACCTAGGCAGAACGATTAAAGTTACATCCGAGATTTTGCATACGAATACAGCAATTCTCTGCCCGTAGCCGACTCAGCCTCTAAGAAAAAGTGGGTATAGTGCTCACGAGTTTTCGAGTGCACGATGCAAGTACGAATGGCTTTCTGTGTGCACACGGTTGCAGATTACCTCACGTAGGTAAGAGAAAGTGACCTGTATGGCTTGGGTACGACGGAAGTCGAGCACGTGATTCAAGTGCGAAAGCCATAGCAATCTTAGCACTAAGCCTTCTTCATTGGGACCTTCCCCTCTTTGCTACCTAGTTGATTATTTCGAGTCCAGCAGTGAACGATCCTCTATTACTTAAAGCAAAAGACGAGTGTAGCTGGTAAGGCTAATCTACTGATACATCAAAGAGGCTAGTGATTTCACCTTTCTGACGAAGCGAGAGTATTTAAATAAAAAAAAAATAAAGAAACGTTCTGAGCGAGGTAGTTTTATTGACCTGCTTGAATAAAGTTGATTTCATGTAGTTGCAACTGCCTCTGAAAAGAATCACATAAAATGTGCATAGATCCACCAGGTTGCATAGCAATAGAAGCAGGTGTAATGGGCAAAACAGTCTGGCTAACAGCAAAGCCTTTTCATGTGGAAAATGAAATCATCCTATCTAGCCTAAGGTCTCCCTAAAAGGGGTGCTATCGTAACAGGTTCTGATATACTCACATCAACTACTGACTAGTAGCTCGGCATGAACCATCTCATGTCCACAATCAGTGACAGTATCCTTAAAAGCAGAACTAGCCGTGGTGGACAGAAAGAAGACTGTTCATGAGCCATGCGAGTTGGTAGCAGGTACTCAGTAGGAGCAAGCCCGATATATAACAGACACACATTCACTGCCTTGCTATCTCATTAAGCATGTCCTGCTTGCGTTATGGAATCTCCACAGTCATGAGAGCTTAGAATATCCCTTCTTTACAGCTGCCATAGCTTGGTTGCCAAGAGTCTCACCTCATTGGGAAGCTCACCTGCAATTCCTTCTGTACAATGTCTACTTTCCCTGACTCTTAGTTGATGGCTGGATTTATATTGATGCATTCGATACTATTTAGAATCGCATTTCTGTAAGCTTCCAACTGAAGATCTTTCGGCTGCAATTTCTGTTCTCGTTAGTTTCACTGAATCAATACTCTGGGATTACAATTACTGCAAAATCTTCATACACTATAATACGATTCCCACACCAGCAATACCTGTTCTCAATTAGTTCTCAGAAACGGTCGTTATAAAAAAGAAACTACTTCTCAAGCATCAGTTTGATTGTTTGACAAATCACACTGAAACGATAATTGCTATCGTTTTCACGGCGTAAATTTATTGGGCTTTATTTTAACATTTATTTAGCTTTTACACTCGCCGGAGTGCAACCGAGGGACTTCAGAGCACTGATAGTACATGAGCTTTGCAAGCCAAGAGCAGACTTTGTGGCTCAAATTAATAAGCTTTCGATTAACCTTTAGCATTTTAAAGTAATTCGCAGCTACACGTTTTGCGAGAATATTATTACTTTTGAAGGATCGTTGCCAGCTGGCCTCTTCAGCTCCAGTATTCGAAATTCCTGCAGGCTCCTAGCTTACCGAGACAATACAGCATGTCAGGTCGGCAGTTTCCACAAATCAGCTGCCTGAATTGAAAAGCATCTAGCTGCTTGCTCAAATCTAGCTGCACAGCAGGACTCTAGTCCCATCACAAATGTCAAGTTATATATCTAATCAGCACTGCAGCGGGCGGTTCCTCTTGCCTCAGCTGCAACTGAATGACAAATGCCCTTTGTATCCTAGAGACAGGTTGGTGGAGAAGGTGAGTTTGCTGTTAGTCGTTCTTTGTTAAAGCTTTCATCTCTGTACCGTTTCACTACCTAGGTAAACGTTGATAAATGTTTTTTATGGATTTTCTTGTACGATGTTTCATAGGAATCCAGGGGTAAAGTCATCAGTAAGGCACAGACGCGTGGTGACATATGGTGACGAATTCCAGCCAATGGTGTTGCAACGTCACTGTAACTGCAATCGACATGCAGCTGCGAGAAATCTCAGAGCACTACGTTTATTGTGTTACAAGAACAGCATAGTCAAAGTACAATAAAAAGCCAGTTTTTCAGAGCCACCGTGATCGCTCGTACACTAGGCCTAAAAAGAAATCGACACGGAACGATTAGGCTTGGACGTCAAAATCATGCTCAAAGATTAGCATGAACAGAATACTAATCGAGAACTCAGTCTGCCATCGTTGACGATCGAGGTAATCATTATGTTTCAACATCAGCAAACGGAAGAGAGAGAGGGAGAAAGAGAGAGAAAGAGAGAGAGAGAGAGAGAGAGAGAGAGAGAGAGAGAGAGAGAGAGAGAGCATGTCCAGGATAAGAGCACACAGGTGGTGAAGTAATATCTGAGCCAAACCATCAAAATAAAGACTGTATAACACAGGCGAAAACAGGGTTAAGCATAAAGGCAGCTAATCATAAGACGGTTCAACTGGACTGCCACAATGGGCAATCACCGACGTCATGCTTGTGGAGAAACTACATTCAGATTATTGTAATGACTTCTATTTGCCTTCATGCTTGGCAATGACATAGATATGCACTGGTTTGTTCAATCGATGAACACACCTGCCATAGAGTCGAGGCACCTATTTCCAGATAAGTAACATCTAAAATATGGAATCCTTTGGATGGGGATGCCACATCCTCGTTCACCCAAGCATTTTTCACATCTAGTCCTGACTTCTGTAGCTCACTATGCCCTCTACCAACTTCGGGCTTTCACAACAACATGCTGTAGCGCCCTGCTGGCTTTCGCTGAATTTTAGCGTGAACAAGAGCTGTTCGGCGGCGGGCTAGAGCCCCTTTGTCCTGGAGCAGTGAGCCAGAGAGGAGCGTCAGTGCGGTTAGAGAGGAAGCGCTTAGGAGCTGGCCAGGAAGCTCGGAGACGAGCAGCGGCGATTCGGCCTTTAGAATTGGTCCGATACTCGCGGAAGCTGCTGATAGATGTTGGCTGGCCTGTCAACCCCCGCCTTCCCTCTTCCCAAGAAAGAAGCGTCTGGAACCCATTCGCCATTCAAGCTGGATGGAGGTGCCCTGCCAGTGGCCTGGGAACGGCAGTCATTCCTTTCCGTAATGGGCCAAGGTGTCCAGGCCCAATACCACTAAGCTCTTGCCCCATTGTCTCAGCCAAGCATTTAGGAGTCGAGCGACGCTCGCTCTGGGTCTTTTGCCTCGTGTCTTTTGTCTTTGGTCCGGCTCTGCGCCTCGACGCCGTCGGGCACTCGTTTTTTAGAGAAACGAGTGACCGACGGCATCGAGGCACAGAGCCGGACCAAAGACCAAAAGACACGAGGCCAAGAGCGAGCGTCGCTCGACTCTTAAATACCTAGCTGGAACAATGGGCAAGAGCTTAGTGGTATTGGGCCCGGACACCTTGGCCCATTACAGAAAGGAATTACTACCGTCCCCAGGCCACTGGCAGGGTACCTCCGTCCAGCTTGAATGGCGAATGGGTTCCAGAAGATTCTTTCTTGGAAAGAGGGAAGGCGGGTTTGACAGGCCAGCCAACATCTATCAGCAGCTTCTGCGAGTATCGGACCAATTCTAAAGGCCGAATCGCCGCTGCTCGTCTCCGAGCTTCCTGGCCAGCTCCTAAGCGCTTCCTCTCTAACCGCACTGACGCTCCTCTCTGGCTCACTGCTCCAGGACAAGGGGGCTCTAGCCCGCCGCCGAACAGCTCTTGTTCGCGCTAAAATTCAGCGAGAGCCAGCAGGGCGCTACAATGCTCACGGCCAGTGAACAACTCTTAAGGTAAAATTGTCATGAGCATGATTTTACTCACCATTCAATTGCATTTCGCTTTCCAGAAAGTGTAAAACAACTAGAAAGAGATTAGGTTTTCTGAGGGCGCTTTATCAAGTGGTTTGTTAATATTATTATTGCGAAAGTTGCTATTCCCAAATTACACATTTTCCCATCGATTCGAACTGGCTTTACTTCAAGTAGCTCATCGATTTTAGAATTCATTCGAACACTTTAAGGTTCCTTCATTCCCTTGCTGCAACCTAGCTACTTACACATGAGGCTGGGCTTCTAACCACCTGCTCTTAAGCCAAAATATCTACCAAATCTCAAATACATTGGAGACCATGCCTTTGGTTTGTATGCTCCCGGAGCCTATCAATCACTATCAACTGATGTCACGACAACCCTGACTTTGTGATATTTATAAATAACAATAATAACGATCATGCACTTGATAAAGCTTTCTCAGAGAACTCAATCTCTCTAGGCGCTTTACATTTGCTGCAAAGGGAAAAGCTACTGAATGGTGAGTAATATCGTGCTTGATAAACAAACAAAATGAATAACATGGTTAGGGGTGACATACACAGCGTCAGAATGCAAATGTGGTTAGTGGCAGCATGCACAGTGTCAGCACACATAATCACATCAAGGACGAATGACAGGGACCCACTAAATGCGGTCCTGAATAGGGGTATTTTAAAGTTCTTTTTAAATGTGATCAGATCAGGGGATGTTCTGACACAGGTCGGAAGGGAGTTCCAGGCTTTAAGAGCTTATGAACTAAATGCACGGTCGCGAAAGGATTTGAGGTTTGTGCGAGGTATTTGTAGATTGCTGGATTGCAAAAAGCTGGTGGTACGATGCTTGACCTGATGGGGGAGTAAATCTGAGAGATAGGTTGGAGCCAAAGAATGAAGTGACCTAAAAGTGAGCAACAAAACCTTAAAGTCAATCCGTTGCTTGACTGATAGCCAGTGCATCTCGGACAGATGTGGTGTAATGTGGCAACTGCGATGCTCACGACGGACAAGCCTAGCTGCAGAGTTTTGCACCAGCTGCAATCGCATGATCGCACATGCTGGTAATCCAGGAAGCAGTGAGTTGCTGAAGTCGAGACTGGATGTCTCGAAGGCATGAACCCACTTGAACGTGGCATCCTTATCTAAACAAGCCCTAATTTTAGCAATCTTATGAAGCTGAAAATAGGCAGATTTGACTGTGGAGCTGGTATGGTCGTCTAACGAGAGGTCGTTTTTTGGGAGAAGCTGAACACCCTCATATTCATCCAAGCATTAGCTGTGCTCATGTACATTTTTCTTTGTGCATTTATGCATACTGTGCCTACTATAAATAAACCACTGACATTCTTTATTTCTAGCATTGGCCAAGTGCCTAGAAAATTAACCGATAGATTGAGCATCAGTTGACCTAGTCAGTAAGTTCTCCAAAGCACTTAATACCGTCTTTGAGGTACCGGCACAGCATAGGTGCACAGGACATGTACTGCACACTTACACGATGAAATCAGCGACTCGACATTTAAAGCTGGACTTTAAAAATGTCTGCATGCCATAGAATGCTTTTTTAATAGAACTTATTCTTGATCCGTTAACGGCCTCTATAGTCGTCCAGGCTGTTATCTGTTTACTATTGATAGTTTGGATTCTAGATAATATGAAGTGCCGAGAGAGAAATTATGCAGTTCTTTCAGGGCACCTAAAATGCCTTTTCATTGCACTGGCGGCCTGTTTCTCTATATGATAAATACTATGCATAGAGAGGAACATGAAAACCTGAATAAACGCACATAAAGTCACGTACACTCATTAATATAGGTACAGTTGCTCAAGGACATTAACTTAGAGCTACCTGCTAATCATTAGCAATCTTAACATGAAATTTTACAAAAACAACCTGCAAATATTATCAACGTCTAAGATATATATATATCTATGAATATATATGAGTGTGTGCGTTTGTCGGTGTCTGTGGGTCAAAATGGTACACATGCTGCCCTTTTGGTTGCCGTGCTAAGCAAGTTCAACATGCACTGAAGTATTTTTTGAGGTTTCCGATTTGCTTTGAAATCGGTAGCAGTTCATAGAAAAACTGTGTGTAACACAGCTAGAACATGTCAGAGTTGAAATTTGTTGAATGATATTGGAAAAGTGCGTTTTTTAGCAGACCTGGTCAGGATAGGCTATAAATCGAAAGTTAAGTTAGAGGCACCACAAATTAGCCAAATATTTTCCTAATAAAAAAAGCCAGTGAACCACATAAAAAAGCTCGACCAAGGTCAGGTTGAGGTCGTAGGCTGGAGTATCATGGCACATGTGAAGGACCTGAATAGGCATTAAGTTCACGTGGGCAGCTATGCAAATAAATTTCATTATACTCTTATTGTTATTGCACAGATTATAAACCTAGGACCGAATAAATCAGAAAAAGCTTGACAGTATCGATCAACTGTTTTTTCTTAATCACAATGAATTTTTTTAGCACAGTCAGAGAACCCAATCTTTTTCTAAACGCCTTACAAATTGTTGCAATAGAAGAATTACCAAATGGTTAGTCTTAGCATACTCAATGACAGCAAGCATAGCACGGTTACAGGTGACATGCTTGCTGTTAGCAAGTAAATCTGGATAGTTGCACCATGCCAGCTACAGCAACCATGAGACACAAACAGCAAGTGAGACGGATAACATTTCTGAATCACAATCGGTTTGCCAATAACTATTTTTAGTTAAGTTCTGTGTGAGTTCTTTGGGGCAGCTTTATCAAGTGTATTTTTATTATCGCCAATTTAAAAGAGTTTTGTTGCCAATTTCGGAAGGTTTCTAAAGGTCCGTGTGTGGATGCCATCAATTCATGCAAAAAGAATGCATAAAGAATTCGAAAAGCGCTAGGGCTGGGAAGGACCGCGGTGAACGTACAACTGAGAGTAGTCAGCATAGAATTGAAACCCTAGGTTGTACCTGGCTTACACGTCAGCAAGCAAAAGATCATAAACCGTGAAAAGAACAGTACCAAGTGCTTGAATCCTGATATTCCTCACGTTTCATTGTATTTGGTTTAGCCCAGACAGTACTCAGTGTGGGTCACTAAATACATGCTTAAAAAAGCATTTGGAAACTGCCTATACTTGAAGGTTTCTTCCAGAAGACTGCTTCTACAGCTAGCCATCACGTCCGACCCCTACTTAAGGTTAGGGTGTATTCCATGTATACTTGCAAAACATTTAACTAGCTCCTTAGTACAGTCTTGGCTTGATTATTGTACCTATCTCGGTGAGCCGTGAAGACTCTCTTGGTAAGGTGGTTGCTTTTCACGACCTCGGCCCGCGGTCGTGGATTCGATTGCTATGGTGGGCGATCCTTCATCGCGACTGCAAGCGATGGTGATAACCGTCAAGGCTCTTCTGTTACAATACGAAAAGAAGCCGTTAAAGTAGCTAGTATGTATTAGTGTTTATAGTATTCTTTTATTTATCTTCTAGCTTGGCTACCAAAAATCGATGGAGCCACTGCAGATGGCCATGAATATGGCTGCACGGCAAGTAGGCAAATCCCAAAGGTTTGTCCGAATGTCTCCTTTTCTAAAAAAGCTAGGGTGGCTGCTGGTTGATCAAGGGATCCAGAGTATAGGCCTTACACTGACCCGCAAGGCATGCCACAGCTTGGCTCCTTCATACCTAGCTGAACCGCTACACTAGTTTCAGCCTTCTCGTGCCCTCACCTGCTATATGACAACCAATTAGTGTTTTCATTCCTTAGCCTAAACACAGTTGGCAACAGAAACCATAGGTCATCAGCTGGTGGACTGTGGAACTCGCTTCAGCGAATCCTACACAGCGACCACTACTATCGTGCTTCCGACTATAACACTTACTTCCCATGGTCCTGAGCTGCTACATCCACGCATCTCACCACCTCAACTATTCTCCTGACTGTGCTGTGCTTCCTACGTCTATAACTCTATAAAGCCATATGGCAATGTGGATGTTATGCAGGAGAGTTTGCATAGTTCACTCACAGCCCAACATGCTTTCGATACTCATTCGGTAGCCAACGGACCTCATCTCACGGGCCAAAGAGAAAGTAAGAATGATGTCAGAGTCAGGAGAGAAGCTGAGGTAATGTGTAGAGTGAAAGTAGCAACTTAAGGAGAATGAAAAGTATGAGCCATAATCGGCAGCAGGAGAGTAGGTATCGTAGCCCACGAATTGCCTTTGCTCTGTCTCCCTTGATCAACCGGCAGCCATACTAGCTCTTTTTAGCAAAGGAGCTACATGCATATACCACTGGGACTTGAAAAAAGTATTCATGCAGCCATATTCATAGCCAGCTGCAGTGGCCTAGTTGCTTTTTAGGTAGCCCAGCCAAAAGGGAATTCAAATAATCAAGCCGAGATATGATTCTGGTGCTGGATAAATTTTGCAAGTCCCTATGGAAGGCAGTTCCTAATATTCGATCGGATTTAGACGTGGTGGCTAGCTGTATAAACACTTTTCTGAAGGAAGCTTATAAAAATGGAAGCAGCTGTGGAAAACGACAGTTAAATTTGGAGCAAGTGGCGATGGTATCACAACAGCACCACCTTTTGGATGAGCACTACTGTGTAATCCAGAAGCAGGCGTGGCTCTGCCAGCCTATTTCCTGATGCATTTCCAAAAATCTTGGTGTGGCATTGAAAAGTGATCTTTTATTAAACGACCACGTCAGCTCAGCAGTCAAGCTTGCCTAGTTGCAGCTACACTAAAGTTGCTAAAATTTGGACTTGTTAGGACGAGGATACCGCATCTAAGTTGGTCTATGTAATAGTTACATCCCATCTTCTGTAATCACTGCCTGCTAGTTTACCGCCTGTGGAATTACGCTAGTGCAGAACTCTGCACCAGCTGTAACTCTGCCCCAGCCTAGTGTTGTCTGTCTCGAGTGGCACAGTAGTCACACCTATACAATTCTGGCCGACATGCACTGGCAACGTCATGAATTTAAGCAATGCATTAAGTAAAGCAACGCATTGACCTTAGAGATTAGCCACTCACCCTTCGATCCTGTCATTCTTCCACTTCAGCCTATAAGGATAATAATGATAATAATAATGCACTCGGTTAAGTGCCCTCAGAGAACTCAATCTCTCTCTAGGCGTTTTACATTTGCTGCAAAGGGAAATGAAATTGAATGGGGATTCATATCATGCTTGATAAACAAACAAAATGAATAACATGGTTAGGGGTGACCAGCACAGGGTCAGCATGCAAATGTGGTTAGTGGCAGCATGCACAGTGTCAGCACGCATAGGCACATGAAGGACGAATGACGGGGACCCACTAAATGCTCTCCTAAATAATAATTATAATAATAATATTATTATTATTATTAATATAAATAGGTGTGTTTTTAAGTTCTTTTTAAATGTGGTCAGGTCAGGTGATGTTCTGACGCAGGTCCGGAGGAAGTTCCAGACTTTGGCATCATACGAACTAAATGCATGGTCTCCAAAGGATTTGAGGTTTCTACGAGGTATTGGTAAACTGTTGGATTACGAAAAGCAGGCGGTACAAAGCATGGCCCGGTGGGAAAGTAGATGTAATGTATCTCCGTCAGTAACTCCACAAAGTCAAATAGACCATGAGGGTGTTACGCAGGAGAGTTTTGTATAGTGTACTCACAGCCTAAGCAGCTTTCGGTACGCATTCGGTAGCCAACAGGATCTGAGAGATAGGCTGGGACTAAATAATGAAGTGTTTTAAAAGTGAGTGAAAAAACCTCGAAGTTGATCTGTTGCTTGACTGGTTGCCATTCCAGGTCGGCGCAATGTGCTGTGATGTGGTAACCGCGACGGTCACGACAGCCAAGCCTAGCAGCAAAGTTTTGCACCAGCTGTAGTCGTTTGATTGCACATGCTGTTAGGCTAGCAAGCAGTGAGTTACAGAAGGCACGACAGGAGGTCAGAAATGCAGGGACCCACTTAGAAGCGGTATCCTTTGGGAAACCAACCCGAATTTTAGCAATGTTATGTAGTCTTATGTATGCTGACTTGAATGTGGAGCTTATATGGTCGGCTAACAAGAGGGCACTTTGGAACATGAAACCTAGATTTTGAGCCGATTTATCAGAAGATATGCCGGCAGAGCAAATATTGGGCTTCAGCCTTTTCAATGTCTGAATCACGCTGGGTTAGCCCATAACTAGTAAGTTAGTTTTCCCGTGGTTTAGTTTTAGAAAACTTGCTGCCGTCCATGTGCAGATGTCATCAATACATGCAGGAAATGAGTTGAGAGAATTCGAGGTTCTGTAAGGCGGCAAGGGATCAAAGCAATGGTACAACCGAGTGTCATCCCCATAAAAGTGAAAGCCTAGATGGTGCGTGGCAATCGCATCGGCAAGAGGGAGTGTATAAATCGCGAAAAGAACCGAACCTAACATGGAGCCCTGAGGTACCCCACATTCCAGAGGTACCTAGGATGATCTTTCTCCGTTCAAATCAATACTCTGGGGTCACCCAATGAGATAGGATCGGAATCATTGCAGAGCAGTGCCAGTGATGCCCAGACAAAATGAGAGATGCGCTAGAAGAAGATCGATAGCATCAAAAGCTGCCGAAAGATCAAGCAAAACAAGCAGCAACACTCTACCTACGTCTGCATTTCTAAGTAGGTCGTTGTACACTCTAAGCAAAGCTGACTCAGTGGAGTGATTACCTCTAAAGCCAGACTGAAACTTACTAGCAAGGTTGGAAGTTTCAATACATCAGTTCAGCTGCTCCCCAACGTCCCGTCCCAGTGTCTTTAGTGGGAATGGTAGAAGGGACACTGGGCGGTAGTTACTCAACTTTTCTTGGTCTAGTGTTGCTTTCTTGAGAACTGGCATGATAATAGCTTTATTGAAAGGTGCTAAGACATGACCTGAGGCTAATGACAAATTAATGAAGTTAGTTATGCAAAGCAGCAGCAGATCAATGGAACGTTGGAGCAGGAAAGTGGGAATAGAGTCAAGATGACTTGATTTATGCATTTTTTACTCGTTCAAAGATCGCTAATCGGTTTATTTGTTAATTTTACGAGTATATCGAGTGCCCGAATAAACTGCTGCCATATTTAAGTGCTACAAAATGCTATATCCATTTTAACATTACAATTTCACAATAAAGACAGCTAGATACACGAATTTATACGTATGCATATATAAATAAATAAATAAGTATATATATATATATATATATTATATATATATATATATAATATATATATATATGTATAATATATATATATATAGAGAGAGATAGACAGGGAGAGAGATAGACAGATAGATAACTAATTTCTATGGCACCCTAAGAGAACCTAATACAAATTCAGGAACATCACGTATTCCACTAGGTTCCACCCATGACCCTAGCCGGACCTTAGTCGGGCGACTAACTTAACCACGGTGCCAAACCAGCACCTAGCAAGAGTATGCAAAAACTGTCAAATAAACTCGGGGTAATCTACTAGCTATCATATCAATCAGAACAAGATGACCAAAAGTAAGTAAAGTAAACATGACAATTTTAATGGGTAATGTACCGGTGGTAATTCAACTGCTTCACTAGGCTGGACTTCATTCTGTGGATCAAGCTGGTTTTGGAATTCCATGGTGCGACAGATATCCATCAGCCTCGACCACACCTGCAGTCAGATAGTACACAGTTAAAAGACATGCAGAGCACCAAATAATTCAGTGGCAACGTCAGGCTTAAAGAGGAGCATGGCAAAATCAGCTGGAATTACGATTCTTCCAGAGCCATATATACTATCAGAATTTCATTGGGTAAGGCATAATCGGCTTCATTAAATGTCTGTAAGATGGAAACCTTTACTCAGGTTTGCTCAATACCAACTACTACTGCGTCCTAATACATAATAGCTATTGTCAAAACTCTTTTAATGAACCAACCTGCAACCTCACCCTAAAGTCTGCGCTCAGGTATTGGTCGTAAGATCAGAAGGTGCATTGCACGACAAGAACTTCTTAACACACGCACACGCACACACTCACATACACACACAGATGTGCATGAAAATGAATGAACCTGCATACACACGTAGACCATGCACAACATAAAAATACAAGCATATGTTTTGAAACTAAGTCACTCAGTCACTACTATGCAGTTGGCTTGCATGCCAATGGTATGCACGGTGTATGATTTATAACATACACCTTGATAGCAACACAATCGCTAGGCATTTCACACCTCGTCATACTCTTCGGACATTTCATCAAGTGGCTCTGTTGGCCAATCATCGGCATTTTGAAAATATATCATCTCTCTTTCCTGCTCCTCCTCGAACAAAAGGGTGTATTGTATTGCTTGCTGAAGGTCAGCGTCTTCAAGCGGTGTAGTAGTTATATCTTCTTCCCACATCATTAATTCAGAGATCAAGGGAGCCATGTGCCACGTCTATAGAAAGAGACAAGCATTGCAGCAGAACACGAGCTTGGAACGAACACTTAACAATAATAATAATAATGTACTTGATAATGCGCCCCAGAGAACTCAAACTCTTTCAAGGCGCTTTACATTTGCTGCAAAGGGAAATGCAATTGAATTGTAAGTAAAATCATGCTTGATAACAAACAAAATGAATGACATGGTTAGAGGTGACATGCACAGGGTCAGCATGCAAATGTGGTTAGTGGCAGCATTCAAAGTGTCAGAGCGCATAAGCACGTGAAGGACGAATCACAGAGACCCACTAAATGCTGACCAAAATAGGTGTGTTTTTAAGTTCCTTTTAAATGTGGTCAGCTCAGGGGATGTTCTGAAGCTGGTTGGGAGGGAGTTTCAGGCTTTGGGAGCACTTGCCCGAGTACACACGCGGCAGATGAAGGTGGCACAACCAGAAAGTTCACAAGATGGCAGGCCAACTGATACCAAAAACTTTCCAACCACCACAACCAGCCTGCCACAACAGGCATGCAGCTATAGTGATTGAGGAAGGTCTGGCAGCTGCTGTTGCAGCCGACTTCTTTCCAACTCAGTTTACTCTTGTCATATTGAGTTGTTGTCCACAATAGCCATAATGTCCTTTACTGCATTCTATTACAAAGACAAGTTGCCAACATCGGTGAAATTATACTCTCACAGTAAAGGACTGGGCATTATGGCAAAGACCACATGCAGCAGCTTGCAAGGTAGCAGGAGCAGCAAGTGCATGAACGATTCGCTTGATATAGGACAGGGCTTATCCTGCCTTTATCCACTGCTCTGCGGCAGATCTCCAGCCATCAACAATCTTATCGATTGAGGCAAGATAGGCAGCGACATTTGGACTTTAGTGAGGTATCCCGAGAGACAGGACCCAAATTAGATAAGCACATCACGCATCTAGCAACTACACCCAGGTATCCGGCCGGCCTACACCAAACAATGCAAATTGCCATAAAGCTAGCTGATTAAACAGCTTCATTTGTATAGCAGCATAAGGGCCGAAACCGTTATCATTACCGATTGCAATGACCAATAAAGAATTACCTACCTAAGGAATCGAACCCATGACCCCTCGGTAATGACGAGCAGAAATCACTACCCCCTGGCCTATCTTGACCCAGAGCTTCACCGTCAGCAGTTGGGGACATCGACAAAGTCATTGAGGTGGCTCGGGAAGATTTGCTTTGTAGCAACCATAGGCTAGCCCCACTTGCTTGCTAGCTGTGAGGCCAATCCCTCTCTAGGTCAGTCATGCTGAACTCATGCCAGTCTTGTTGTGGCACACACAGGCCACACTACTCTGCCGGCCAGTCGGCTTCACTGAACCTTTTCTCCATGTCTCTCTCGCAAGTTGGTCCGATAAAGTCGTACCCTGACTATGCCTTGTTAACATCCACTAACGCATGCACACACCAACAGGATTCCGGGTGGGATCGGTGATAAATGGCATCCATGTTGCATTGCTATTCAACCAAAATGGCCAACAAAACGCAAATTCTAGTGGTCTGGAAAACCTAAATTGCAACGGTCAGTGGCTGGCACTACCACCCAATTGCACCGGTCACCAGCTGGCACAGTTATGAATGTCCTTCTCAGGTGGCTGCTGCCTTGCCAACGACCTGAAGTACCGCAAGGGAACTGCAAGCTGCATTGGCCGGCCCAGAAGGCAGGTTGCTCCTAACCCAAGGAGCAATAGTCCCACTGCGACAGGATATCAAAGCTGCCTTCTCAATGTCCTGAATAAGGAGCGATAACCACTGGCCATCTAGAGACAACTCGATTCGCTTTTACTCCTTAAAATTAGTCACAGATAAGTACTGACTCTCTCCTCACCGCATGAAAGGACACTTGTAGGGTCGTTGGGATTCTGTAGGACACCTGGCGATATTACACACAGACTGAGATCGGTAGAAGAACACAGAATGCTCTACTGGAACTACGCCTACCACACCAGGCTGCTTTTATCAGCAGGCAGCTCCTGGAGGTCCCCTATAGACTCCTGCTGCTGGCAAGCATTGCAAGAATCAGCGGCAAGGAAAGCTTGTGCATGCAGCTTCAGCAGAGCTAAAGGCTTCTCTTGTAGCAAGCAATACATTCTAAACCCTAATCTATAGGTCAGTGCAGCACAACTAAAAATGCAAATTAAACAATCGCTTTAGCTAGATAAGTCTGGAGCCCTTAGATATGTGAAGCCGCTTTTCTGAGGCCTTACCCGATCAACTCTCCCAGTCACTGCCAGCAACCCAGAACCACCTTGCACCTGCTGCAAGTGATCCTTAATCTTTCCTCAAATCACTGACACGCTACAATTTGCTATGAAGACCCAAAGAAGCCAAAATGTCGGCGAGGGCTCTCTCCATTGTGGGGCTACACTAGGCAAAGGGAAGAATACATCTGTATATCAAGCCCCATGATCCAAACACGTCACAAGATGAATCCCCACAAATAAAGACACTGCTAAACTCCACCAAAAACAATTACAACACTAAATGCACAGGAAAAGTAGTTAACTCACGGAAAAACAGCTTGCGGCACTTGCTCTTTGGCCCACCCGGCGTAATACCGACTTAGGTGCATCCTGAAAATATCACCTGATTCAACAGATTGTTAAAATAGCAATTCCTTCAAAAAAAGACAAAACAGATTTTCCCAGAAAATTGACTGCAAGTAAATCAACAGCGACCTGTAGGTTTTACAAACGGTAAGCATCAACGGCCTTGACATTAGCTACGGCAAGGTAACAACACGGGATTTCGCTCAGAAAGGGCGTACCATTCTCTCAATCCGCACAATATTCCGATTCTGGCAAACTTACTCTGGTCTTAAATCACTCTGTGAGCTGTCTCGACTACTACAACGAAGGAGCAGCAACATATAATCAATAGCATGAAGCATTGAAACTTACTGGCAAGCCCCATGAAAAGGTCGTAGTGAGACAAAAATGACCCACTCCTTACAACCTATGCTCTGCCTGAGTGGAAAATCCAGCGTTTGCTTCTTCGCACTGCAATGGCTAGCGTCATAACTCACTCAACGACACGGTGTAGGTGTTCGGGCAAGCGATAAAGCTGAACAATGCCCTCACGAGTGACTTCTGTTGCTGCGGCCTGACAGACCTTGCAGACGGCTTTATTGCATAATGCAAAGGCAAACTCGGCAAAGAGAGCCGCCATGTAGAGCCCCCCTCTAATGTAGGAACCGTCGTGGAAGCAGCTGTCCTCTCCGAGTCGCGAGGCCAGAGAAAAGCGACTGAAATTAACATAGAGTAGTATTCACGAGCAGTAGAGAAACGAGCTCTCCATGCCATCATGAAGCCGAGCCCGGTCGATGTGCCTTTCGAGTCTCAGTGGTCGGCAGCCGACGGCGGTGGCATACTAGCCATGGGGCACCGACATTGTGGCTGCGTCTCTAACCAGCAAATAGTGGCAGCGTATTTGGGTCCGAAGAGTGCCTGGTCGGCGGTGTAGTTGAGATGTAGCCGAATGCTCATACGTTGAAGGGAGCTTCATCAACACGAGCCGATTGATGCAGCAGTAGGGAAGGACGTACCGGCATTCCATATTTGTAGTTGTTTCGTCGCCAAGTTTTGTAGTCAAGTCAGTGGTCGGTTGCCGAGTTGTCTATTCACATCGTGTTATTTTCTGTCGAGCAAGTATAAACGTACGAATACATTGTCAGACTCGTCTATTTGTTGAGGCTGATTTACACGACAGGGGTGCGACTAAGACAGATGCCCACACATGCCATTTGTTGCGTGGACGACCACAGGTGCATTGCATTGTACACAGGAAACTCAAGCGTGCTGGAGTAAGCACATGTGTACAAGCTGATATGGAAGCTGCTTCTTAACACTACTAGCGAAGAGAAGAGGCTGTCACGTCACGTGCACCAATATGTAGGGTTTCGGCAGCTCAATTAAGACGAACAATGCCCCCACAAAGCTAATTGTAGTGCAGAAGGCGAACACTGTATAGCGACATGTGCAGGCGAACGCTGTATTGCGTCATGTGCAGGCAAGCGCAGGACGCAGCAGAACGAGACTACATATGGATGTAGAAGCCTTCGTGGAAACAGCTCCTGAATGCTCATCCAGAGAAATGGAAAAGAGTCAGAGATTAAAGAAAGCGAGTGGAAAGCGTGGGCACCGGCAGACGCACAGGCTGATTGTTCGTCACTGCAGGACTAGCGGGTCGCTCGACCACAGATGAGCTGTTGCAAATAAAGCCAGCATAGTTAGCTGTACTGTCCAACTGCAGAGCCTAACGAGGTGGTAGTTAGTAAACACGCCTGTTGGCCTAGCAGAGTGGCGTGAGTCCGGCTAAAGCTTAATGACCTTGAGTGCTTGGCAATGCCTATAATGGATTATTTTCCAGCTTATGCAAAGTTTCAAGAAAGAGTATCTACTCTCACACGGCAAACTACAAATGGTTTACTATTAATATTACTGCGACAATCACCCTTACTTAAGTAAAAGTGTAGTGCAATAGCCACTCGATCGTGCTTCAATCGCTGCATATATATATATATATATATATATATATATATATATATATATATATATATATATATATATATATATATATATATATACAGTGCCTAAAAAATATTGAGTTCTTTGAGGGTGCTACATTAAATGCTCTTATTATTTCATTATTATTATTGTTATTTTTATTACTAGACTCTCCTCCCAACCACTCTCCGGTTTACCTTGCCCCTGGCAGGTCTGCCAATGGCCATTCCACTGGTTATCTAAAGGCTAGCACCGGCAGAAAGACGGCTTGCTTCGTCTACTCTTTACAACAAAGTATCGTGAGCCAACCAACAAAGCAAAACTAAACATTACACAGGCGAACCTTTATTAACACACAAAAGAGGGGATGTAAGTCACTCTTTCGGTCAGTCAGTACCTGGCTAATCGTCCAAGGACAATTGCGAACCTTCGCCTTGGATGCATGTGACTTGATCATAAAGCAGCTGCCTGCCACCGTCGTATGGCTCAGGGGTTAAGATGCTAGCCCTTGATGACCGGGCTTAAGGTGGAAGCATTTTATAAGCAAGATCATGGGTTCCGACTGTGAAGCATCTTGAAGCGCCTGGATTTAAATCAAGTTCTCTTAGGGCGGCATACGATTGAGGTATTTGTCTACTCTGGTATTGGTATGAACCAAGAATAAGCCCTAGGAAGGACCCAACGAACAGCTCGACTAAGGGTCAAGTGGAGTGAAGCAACCACTCAATGTAAATTTTCAGCTACCCTCTGTCTCTGCTCTTATCCACTGTGCCCGGGCCGGGTTGTTCATGAATGCCAAAATGAAATACATGTCTTTGAGCCACCCGAAGCCGGTGCCACGAAATGCATTTGCACTATTCGAGAACTTCTAGCCGGCTGCCCACAGGTGGTGGTACCGTCATGCATCCTTCCCAGATCGAAGGGCAAGCTAGCTCAGCAGTGTGACCATGAGCTGACAGTATCGCATGAGGTTTCTCTGTTAGTAAGTCAACAAAAACTAAGTGAGTGTAACACAAGAGAGATTTCAATAGCAAACTTCAAGCCTTAGTGACATTGGATAAGCATAATATAGCCAACAGACTTTGAGTAGCTTGGAATAGCTACTCAGGAGGCTTGAAAGGATCAGCCACAGTCGGCAGCTGAAGAATACATATCGTTGCATACGAATTTTTCTGAGATTCAGTTCCACAATCTAGAATAATAATAATAATAATATTGCAGTTGATAAAGCGCCCCAGAGAACTCACTCTCTTTTTCGGCGAATTGCATTTGCTGCAAAGGGAAATGCAATTGAATGGTAAGTAAAATCATGCTTGAAAAACAAGCAAAATGAATAACATGGTTAGGGGTGATATGCACAGGGTCAGCATGCAAATGTAGTTAGTGGCAGCATGCATTGTGTCAGCAGGCATAAGCACATGAAAGACCAATCACAGGGACCCGCTAAATACTGTCCTAAATAGGTGTTTTAAGTTTCTACTTAATGTGGTCAGGTCAGGGGATGTTCTGACGCTGGTCGGGAGGGAGTTTCCGGGTTTGGGAGCATACGAACCTAATGCATGATCTCCAAACGATTTAAGGTTTGTACTAGGTATTTGTTGACTGGTGGAATCCGAAAAGCAGGTGGTACGATGCTTGGCCTGTTGGGGTAATTTATCTGAGAGATGGGCTGGAGCCATAGAATAAGGGTCATTTAAGGGAAATACAATAATCTAGCCGAGACAGAACTAAAGAACTAGCTCATTTTTTTACAAGCAACAGTGGGCGACACCTCAAATTTTTGGAAAGGGACGAGATGTGATGGCTAGCTGTAGAGGCAAACTTCTGAATGAAGCTTTTGACGTTAAGGCAGCTGTCGAAAACGACGCCTAAATTTCAAGAACGTGGTGATGGTCGCATAATAGCATTACCTATTAGAAGAGCAAAGCCTATTAATCCAGCCAAACGCTTAGGGTGTCCTATGAGCAGCAGTTGGGTTTTATCATCATTTAATTTCAGGAAGCTTTCCGACATCCAGGATCGAACGTCGACAAGGCAAGCAATCAGTTTCTCAGTTGCCGCAGCAGATTCCGACGGTTTCAACGACAAATACAAGTGAGTATCGTCAGCATTGAAGTGATATTATATTCCATGGCCCATAATCTTTTTACACAGAGGTTGTGTAGAGATGGAGAACAGCAAGGGACTGAGTACAGACCCTTGAGGGACTCCATGGGTGACCCTTCTCGTGTGTGAGACCTGACACGACACAGATTGAACACGATCAGACAAGTATGATTTAAACAATGCCAATGCTTCGTCTGCCAGACCGATCCTTATTCACAATCGTTCAAGCAGAACATCGTGATCAATGGTGTCGAAGGCCAAGACAGATCTAGCAGAGCTAGGGCAATGACATTCCCATCGTCGTTGCCACGTATAATGTCATTGTTAACATGGAAGAGAGCAGTTTCAGTGGGTTGCTGCATCTTGAACCCTTATTGAAATTTTTGTGATATTCCATTATTTTAAATGTGTTCAACCGGCTGCTTAGCAACAATTTTTCAAGATTCTTTGATAAGAAAGGAAGAAGGGAAACTAGGCAATAGTTTACTAGGACCTCTGTGTCTAATCCAGGATTTTCAAGAATGGGTCTAACGATTGCCGATTTGAAGGACTTTGGGAAGACCCCTTTTTCCAAAGAATCATTAAAAATCTTGGTTACGGCAGGGCTAAGTTGGTCTGCCAGTGAAGACCACAGAGATGAAGGTATAGGGTCTTCACGAGACGAGCTCTTTTTGCTAGACCTTATTAAGGCAGCCACATCGCATGCAGAAACATCAGAGAACTTTTTAAGGAATGTCACAGGTTGAGGAACCGGGAATCCTGTAGTCTGTGGGGGCTTAATAGAGGCACGAAAGTGTGCAATTTTATCAGTAAAGAAGGCTGAACACTTTTCGGCTGAGCCCTTAGTATCAGGCAAGTCAGACCTCACAGCATTGGCCACTAAATGGTTTACTGTCTTATAAATCTGATTTGTATACGACTAGCAAGAATTCAGCTTAAGAATTTACTGCCGTAAACTGAGAAGTTACTGGACTTACTGAATAGTGAAGGCCTGCCCCACTGGTTTGGCTCAGCTGTAGATCCTGTTACCACAGGGGTCCTGAGCTCGAGCCCTTCGAAACATGTGTTTCAGCTAGATAGAGATTTAGTTCTCTTATGGCTCCAAACGACTTAACTTTTCTTTAAATTTCCACTAAGTGTTCCAGCTCACACGCAACTAGTACGTTAATTTGCAATGTCAAGAATCAGTGTTTCATAGGAACACTGTCACGAGGACCAAAGCTCGAATCTCCTAAGCGAACCGTAGCAGGCAGTCTTCAAGCTCCCCGATACAGTATAAAACCTCCGGGGTTCTGAATGACAAGCACGAGGGCACATAATCGACATCAAGGTGAGAGACGAGAGACGTTTGACAGTACGAGATGCGATCATGGTCTGCCTGTTCACGAGTCGACGGTCTAGTTTCAAGAAACGTTTAATGATAAGAATAATAATAATAATGCACTTGATAAAGCGCCCCCAAGAGAACTTAATCTCTCCCGAGGTGCCTAACATTTGCTGCAAAGGGAAATGCAATTTAATGGTGAGTAAAATCATGCTTGATAAACCAACAAAATGAATAACATGGTTACGGGTGACAAGCACAGGGTCAGCATGCAGTTGTGGTTATTGGCAGCATGCACAGTGTCAGCATGCATAAGCACATCACGGACGAATCAAAGTGACCCACTAAATGCTATCTAGGCTTACATTTCTATACCGATGACAATCGGTTGTCGGTACTTTAATCCCGAGCAGCCTATGAGCATCACGAATTTTCTACACTCACTTTCTTCATGTACTGATGACCTATGCACATGGATAGCAGCAGATTTTCTAAAACTAAACGTTGGTAGCACTAGCTTACTAGTTATGGGCCAACCCAGTGTAATTCAAAAACTGGAAAGGCTGGAGCTCAAAACTGGTTCTGCCGGCATATCTCCGTTTGAATCAGCTGGAAATTTGCATATGATGTTCTAAAGTGACCTTTAGTTAGACGACCACTTCAGCTCCACAGTCAAGCCTGATTACTTTCAAGTGTGTTTAGATAAGGATACTACTTCAAAGTTGGTCCATGCATCTGTGACCTCCCTTCTTTACTTCTGTAACTCACTGCTTGCTGGCCTACCAGCATGTGCAAACAAGAGCCCACAGCCGGTGCAAAACTCCACAGCTAAGCTTGTCTGTCATGAACGCCGGAATAGCCACATCACACCACTTCTTGCCGACTCGCACTGGCTACCGAACAAGCAATGATTCGAATTCAACGTTCTGTCGCTCACTTTTACGTCACTTCATTCTTTGGCTCCAGCCTATCTCTCAGATCTACTTCTGCACCTGGCTAAGCATCGCACTAACGGCTTTTGGGAATCTAACCATTGGCCGAGACCTCGTACTAACCTCATATCCTTGGAGGACCATAGATTTAGTTCGTATAGCCCAAATCCTGAAACTCGCTCCAGACATGCTTCAGGACCTCCATTGACTTGACCACATTTAAAAAGAACTAAAACGCATACCTGCTAAGGACAGACTTTAGTGGGTCCCTGTGATTGCTCCTTCGTGAGCTAAGGCGTGCTGACACTGCTCATGTCAACCCTAACCATGTTATTCATGTTGTTCATCAAGCATGATATTACTCATCATTTAATCGCGTTTCCCTTTGCAGCGAATGTTAAGCGCCTAAAACACACTCAATTATCTGATAGCGCTTTATCAAGTGCATCATTATTACTATTAAAGAAATGGTACAACGAATGGTCATCTGCATAGAACTGAAAGCCTTGATTGTGCATGCCGCTCAAATAGGCAAAAGGGAGTGCCTACATCATGAAAAGAACTGGACAAGTGACAGATCCATGAGGTACCCAATATTTTAGAACTTTCTCAGATGATCTCTGTCTATTATTTTTAATATTGGGGAGTCTCCAACTGAGGTAGGACCTGAACTATTGCAATCCCGTACCAGTGATGCTTTTACTGCTCACAACATCGTTGTCCCGATTAATATATGTGGAAACAAAAATATGAACATTCAAATGCTGGCTTCGCTGCATATATATGACAACTATTTCAGATCTGCTTTTCACAGCACATCACGGGAGTGTTAAACAACTCATACTTTGAATACTGTAGTGCTTGGCCGAAGTAGTGTGGCAATGTAAACAGTTTAACATATATAACAAGGGAAATTTCCTGTCACCCGTGCTGTCCAGATGGCAGAAATATTCTCTTCCGAGATGACATTAGGCTGCTCATCTGAAATTGCAAAAACGTACTCAAATCCAAAGCAAGGGCAGATAAAGATTTCTGAAATGTATAGACATCCAGGATCACAAAATTCAAGTTAGCAAGCCATAATCTCACATTTCACACTAATATGGGCATCCGTGGTACAAGCCACTTAATAGTAATGGGTCACCGGGATACATGGGCCGTGAAGACCAGTCGACTCAATGAGCTTACAAAGAGCATAGCTTGAATTGAACAGCGATTTACTTAGCCACGATCCCAACTGTTTGCGATCGACCTTATTCGCAAATCGAAATGATACACAGCGAGACTATTCACGGCACTCCTGGTGGTGCAACTGTTACCAGCTCGGAAAAAGAGCGCCTAAGGTGGCAAGCAGACTTCCAACACGCGTCATGCTGACCTGAGATGGTGCGGTAGTCATAAAATGCAATTCCGCTGTGTCAATTCAAATGGTCCTGCGATGTCTGCAAGCCGACTTGAGAAACGATAACAAGCGACCACACGCCTCTAGCCGGCAGTGCGGGAAGCAGCTGCTGCAGGCTTCCGTTAGTGCCGGCCCGCAAGCTTCGACGAATCCTATTGGTCAGATCCGTTGGCCAGCCTGCCATTTCCCTACCGACGAAAGAATTCCAAGTATTTTGAACTTACACCGGATATTTAAGCAACAGTAAATGTGGATAGCTTGTTATTAGCCCTGCTTACTAACCGATAGCTCAAGATGGTGTTTTCAAACTCCATAGTAGCCTCTTCTGTGCTGCCGGAGTAATACAAATACCGAGAATATTACCACACTTAATAAAAAAAGAGACATCAGAGCGAAATTTCTTTATTGGTGATTTAAATTTGACGCTAAGGAAACACGATCGGATATTTGAAAACCATTCGTCTGGTTATTGGAAAGCTTGCTGTAGATTTCTAATTGGTGAGCCTTTATGGGTCACCAGGTAAGTCGGTTGCTCTCACGGCTTGACTACCGAGGTCTCGGGTTGGACTCCTGTGGTACACGATTTTTGATGCAAACAGCGGTTAAAGCCCTAAGGAATCTGCTTTCGCTGTACAAAAAGAGACTGTTAAATCAGCTATTTCTCTGGATGAGCTGTGGTGGCTCCTTAAGACAGTTGCTTTTACGAACACTTTTCACAGGTAGTCGGTTTAATTCCAGCGATTGGCAATCCTGTATCGCCATGGCAAGTTGTGATTGAAGCCATGAAGGGTCTTGTGGCGCTGAACACGATGAGGATGATTAATCAGCTAGCATTTTTTGTTTTTTTTTGTTAGCTTGGATGGAACACTAGGTAAAGCCGTTGCTTTCATGACCACATTCCCAAGAACGTAGGTTCAATTTCTGTGGTGGACGACACTTTATTGACACTGCAAGCAGTTGTCAAAGCTGTAAAGAATCTTCGTTCACTGTACAAAAAAGGATTGTTAAATCAGCTATGATTTTATTTATGTAAGAAGGTGACTTTCACGACCAGTTTCCCTAGGTCGTGGGTTCTACTGCTGCAGTGGGCAATCCTTTATCATCACGGCAAGCTGTGGTTAAATCTGTGAAGGGTCATTTGTCGCTGTACAGGAAGAGGTATTTTAATCAGGTAAGATTTTTTCTTTTCTTTAGTTAGTCGTGAATACACGCTAGGTAAGGCGGTTGCTTTCACGACCTTGGTCCTGAGTTCATGTGTTAGATTCCAGTGGTGGGTGATCATTTAGCAACCCTGAAAGTGGAGATAAAAATCGTAAAGGCTCTTCTGTCGCCATTCAAAAAGAGGCTTTTAAATCACCTAGGATTTTTCAAAACCATACTCGCACACATACTCTATGCACATCGCCTCAAACCATGTTAATCATGTTATTTATCAAGCACGATACCGCTCACAATTCATTCTTGTTTCCATTGCACCAAATGTAATGCGTGTAGATATAGATTTGGTTCTTTGAGGGAGCTCTAAACATGTGATATATATAATATAATAAATTATGTAATTAACATTAATAATAGCCGGTAGGTTGGATCTGTCAACATTCTCTTAAGTAAAGTTTGCTGCTATCAATATGCCGATGTCATCAATACAACTAGCAAATGAGCTGAGATACTTGGACGTGCTACCGGGCTGGCAATGATCAAAAGCAGTTGGTCCCAGCATGTGTGCCATACCATCTTGACTTCTGTAGGTCACTGCTTGCTGGCCTACCGGCATGTGCAATCAGGAGCTTACAGCTGGTGCAAAACTCCACAGCTAGACTTGTCAATCGTGAACGTCGCAGTTGCCACGTTTAAACCATTGCTCGCCGACCTCCACTGGCTACCAGTCAAGCAACATACCGACTTCAAAATTGTATTGCTAACTTTTAGGTCATTTCATTATTTCGCTAAAGCCTGTCTCTCAGATGTACTCCCTACCGTGCAACGTATCGTGCCACCACTTTTTCGGGATCCAGCAGTTTGCCAATACCTCGTACAAGCCTTAAATCGTATGGAGACCATGCATTTCCTTCATATGCCCTCAAAGCTTGGAACTCATTCCCGAGTTGCGTCAGAACATCCCCTAACTGGACCACGTTTAAAAAGAACTTGAAACAGAACTGTTTAGGACAGCATTTGGCAGGTCGCTGCGATTCATCCTTCATGAACCACACTTGCTTGCTGCCCCTGCGCATGTTCATGATGTTTGTCAAGTGTGAAATTACTCACAAGTTCAACTTCATTTCCCTTTGCAGAAAATTGTAAGCACCAAGGAAATGATATACTTCTCCAAGGGTACTTTATTAAGTGCATTTCTATTATTATTAAAGAAATGTACAATAGGTAGTCATCTGCATAGATGTGAAAGCCTTGATTTTTATTCTTCCATATCACATCAGCCAAAAGTGAGAGCACAAATCGTAAAAAGAACTGGACCAGAGACACATCCCTGAGGTACCCCATATTTCAGACGTTCCTCAGATGATCTATGTCTACTCATGTCAATATTGGGGAGTCTCTCACTGAGGTAGAACCTGAACTATTGCAATCCCGTGCCAGTAAGCTTTTAGGTTTGAGCAAATTGAAGTCCCAAATAATTTACGTAGCCAGACAATTATAAAAATTAGAATGCTTGCTGAGGCAGCTAATATATGAAAACTATTCCAGATCTAGTTTTGGCAGCACATCACAGCAAGGCAAACAGCTCACATTCTGAATACTGTAGCAGTCGGCAAATGTACTGTGGTAGCGTAAACAGTTACACAAACAGAACTATGAATGTGCCTGTCACCCAGGCAGTCAAGATTTAGGAAAGTTGCTCTTCCAAGACGACGTACAGTTACAGATCCAAAATCAGAAAAACCTACTCAAATCCAAAGCAAGGGCAAATGAGTGTTTCTAAAATGTATAGCCATTCAGATTCAAAATTTTGAAGTCGGCAAGCAATAATCCCACGTCGAACACAAATATTGGCATCCGAGATACAAGCCACGTATTACGAATGGGTAGTAGGCATACACAGGACTACGTAGAGTGGTTGGCATAATGAGCTTGCAGAGATCAGACCTGGAATTGAACAGCGATTTACTTACCTATGAACCAAACTGTTTGTGATCGGCCTTATTGAAAAATCGAAAAGATATACAGCTAGACTATCTAGGGTACTCATTTACGATAGCCGAACTGACATCAGCACATACTGAGAGAGCTTCAGCCGGCAAGCAGATTCCCAACAGGCTTCCTGCTGACATAAGATTGGTGGAAAGCAAATACGATCGGATATTTGAGAACCTACTACCCGGTAGCTGGAAAGTTGGCCGCAGGTTTCGAATAAGCGAGCCATAATAGCTCAGTAATTAAGCCGGTTCCTTTCACGACCTCGGCTCCGAGGTCTTGCATTCGGTCCTTCCAGTGGGAAATTCTTTATAGCTACTACAAGCGGCGGTGAAAGTCGTAAACTCTCTTCTGTCGCTTTACAAAAAGAGGCTGTTTATTCAGCTAGCATTTTGTTCTGTTTTCGTTTGGTTAGCCTGGATGGTGCACTAGGTAAAGGTGATGCTTTTACGACCACTTTTCTGAAGTCGTGGGCTCGTTTCCTATGAGGGAGCCATCGTTAATCGCCACTGCAAGGCTTGGTGAAAGATATAAATGCTCGTCTGTCGCTATACAAAAGAAGCTTTTCCATCAGGTATGATTTTTATGGTGAGTCGTGATGAGGCGCTACCAAAGATGGTTGCCTTCACAACCTCGGTCCCGAGGTCGTGGGTTAGATTTCTGCCCTGTGCTAGCCTGTATCGCCTCTGCAAGCGGTGGTGAAAGTCGTACAGTCTCATCTGGCGCTATACAAAAAGAGGCAGTTTTAAATTAGCTAGGCTTATTTTTTGGTGAGCCACGTGTGCTTACGACCTGTACTGGCTACCAGTCAAGCAACGGATCGACTTTAAAGTTGT
>WPIO01000269.1:72500-156459 GCA_009760855.2 Cristatella mucedo
CGAGGCCCTAGGTTTTGCTGAAAGATATGAAGCCGAATCTCGCTTCTTATGTCGCACGGCTGCTTCCGTCGCCAACGCCGGCGATCAAGGCCGCCATTACCACTCGGAAGTGATAGGGCCCCTATTTCGCCAGATGCAGAGAGTAAGGAGGATGCAATGGCCGGGCAAATGACCCAGCTGTGTGACCTGATTGCCAAGGGAAAGAGGGAAAACTTTGACTCCAATCGTTGGCAATCGTACAATCCCCGGCCGGCGCAGCTTAAGGCCTTTAATTCTTTATCCGGCTTCACTGCCAAGGAAGGCCGCCCCCTCTGCAAGATTTGTTCCAAACCAGGCCACACTGCTGGTAACAGCCCACAGGCCGACCTGAATATCGGGCGTAGGCCATTCACACACAACAGTCGACGGTCCGAAGACCAAGTGCAGGCGGCCATGTGTCACAGGGATGGCAGGGCGGATGCAGAACGTGGCAGGCCGGTTCATTACGAGTCGGCTGATCGAAGCCTTATCGAGCCAGTACGCTACGATCCAGGAGGCTCCCCTCCACACGTTTCGGCCTGGCCACCTCATGGTTCGGATTCTTTCGGTTCTCTCGGTGCGAGTGGGAACGCAAACCACGCTTCGTCTGGATACGTTCGACGCCGACCGGCGTCCACACCTACCTGAACGCCGGCTAGGCATCGGAGAGCGGTTTCGGTCGTGTTGGCTGCGGTCGGTGGGACGCTCGGTCGGCACCGTCACAACAGGAGTAACTAGCACGGGTCCTCTGTCCCACACAGCATCACGCTTGTGAAGGTGAATGGTGTGCTGGTCACTGGACTATGGAACTCGGGTGCGAATATTTCCTTAATATCGGCCTACCTCACCGAACATCTGGGTTTCTCTTATGGATGGTGTTTCTTTGGGCCGCCAGAATGGAGGGTTCTTTCCTGCCTACAATCTGGGGGGGGAGGTGACAGCGAGCGTCCAAGTGGGAAGCATCACCTGTGAGCACCAATTCTATGTCACCATACAGTCTCTGCCACCGCTGCTGCTGGTTACCGACTTTCTTGCTACCCAAACGCCCATCGCGACGACTGTAAGCACGGAGCCGTGCCGGTGGGTGACCACCGGCTACCGCTGGTGCGTTACTCTGAGGCTGTACGCCAGGTGAGTCTAGCGACAGACATCACGGTTGCCCCACGCTGCCAACGCTTACTGCAGGGCGCAATGGAGGGACCTCATACACTAGGTCTTGTACTTTTCGAGGCAAATGCTGACCGACTTAATTGTAACGGGCTCACAGCTGCTCGGGCCGTGGTGGGTCAGGTGGGCGGACTTCTGCTCGTTAAAATCTTGAATACGTCAACATGTTCGGTTTTCTAAAAAAAAAAGGGGGACCTAACTCGGCTTTGCTGAACCAATGTTTCCTGCCGCCGACGCTCATGAGAGACGACTCCCCACCAACAGAGCGGGCTTCGTCCGTACGGATAGTGTGCAATTCGACCTGTCGCATTCGGACCTCTCTGAGACCCAAATAAGAGCCCTCACTCAATTGTTGTCAACCTTTTTAAATGTATTCACGGCCAACAATCTTACCAGGGCCAAATTTAATCTGTCACCAACAGGATCGACACTCGCAACGCAGCACCTATTCACTATAAGCCGTATCCGGTCCCCTAGGCGCTGCGACATGAAATTGCCCATCAGATCGAGGTAACCTTGGAAGAAGGAATCATTACGCCCAGTGTTGTTGCCTGGACTTCCTCGGTCATCCTGGTGAAGAAGAATGATAGTACTTACCGGTTCTGTGAAGACTAAAGGAAGTTGAACTCGGTCATTGTTAAAGACTGCTATCCGCTACTTCGAACCGATGGGATCAGCCAGTTGTTAGGTTGGGCACGTTTCTTTAGTACGCTAGATTTAGCATCGGGATATTGGCAGGTTGCCGTTCACCCTGACGAAAGACAGAAGACTGCATTCACCACTTATCAAGGGAAATTCTAATGTTTGAAAATTAGTTTCGGGCAATATAATGTGCGGTTTTTGTTTATGTATACCGCAGTCTGTGACAGCACCTAAATGTTGTTATCTGCCAGTACTAGGCTGGGTGGCCCTCCCGGCCACCGGCTAGCCAATCAGAGCGCAGCGTTCCGGTACCGCAGACGAGAGAAGCAGGCGAACGTCTGCGGCGGTCAGTAGCGCTTCCGCCGGCTGAGTGTGTGGAGGAAATAAACTGGTGGTGTTCCTCTTCGGCTAGCGTGCTGTGTCGCTCGCGACGACAATTTAGACTACAAGCTACTTCGGTGGTAATTGGCCTGAGCATAGACTGCGAGTGGTAGGGTGGCGGTGGCCTGCAGCAATGTTGCTTGACCATTTTCAAGTCGGTGATGACTTCACAACTTGGCTGCTTGACTCGGAGCGGCGGCTCGAGCTGTACGGTGTCAATCCGACAATCTGGCACAAATATCTGCCTCTCTTCCTGGAAGGAAGCGCCTTCTATGTGTATTCTTACATGCCGAAGGCATTCAAGGATGACTACCGTCTGCTTTGAGAGGCTCTGGTAACAGTGCTGGCTAGCCCTGTAGGTAAAGCGCGACTGCTGAGCGCTGACTTAGCAAATGCTTGTCGGAGAGAGGGCGGCGACAAAAGGGACCAAAAGCAATATCAGCAATCGCCGACGGTGTGCCGGGTGACGACGGTTGACCAGGATGCCAGCTTGTGGAACGCGGAGACAGTGATCCAGGCTGTCACGGTTTGCCAGACACACGTGGTGTGCAACAAGGCAACGGCCTGCGAGGAAGCAGAAGCCGTGGGGTTGACGCTGGCATGCGACGAAACGGTGGGTTATGACTCGGAGCAAGTCGGAGATGCGGAGCAGGTCGAAGGCTCAGCGGCGGCGCAAGTGGGCTGTGACGCAGCACAGGTAGGAGACGAGGCGCAGATCGGATATGCGGTGCAGGTCGGAAACGCTGCGGCGGCGCCCAGAGACGCGGCGGCAGCGCCCAAGGACGCGGCGGCGGCGCCCGGAGACGCGGCGGCGGCGCCCGGAGACGCGGTGGTAGCTTGCGAAATGGTGGTGGAGTGGGATGCACCATTGAGCTTCGAGGCTGTGTCTCCCGACGAGGCACCAGCGGTGGAGAAATATGTGGCCCCACGACGCATAAACGCACCTGTTAAACGTAGCCGGCTCGTTTCCACAGGCCGGACGGTCGCCCGCCTACTCCGAGCTGCCACTACTTAGCCTCATAATTAAGGGGTCAGTTATGTAATGGAATGTATCTCCGTCAGTAACTCCACAAAGTCATATAGACCATGTGGGTGTAACGCAGTAGAGTTTTGCATAGCAACTCACAGCCTAAGCGGCTTTCGGTACGCATTCGGTAGCCAACAGACTTCGTCTCACGCAACAAAAAGAAAGTGGGAAGCAAAGCAAAGTTAGGAGAGCAGTTGAGGTAGTGAGTAGCATAGAAGTAGCAGTTCAGGACCGCTGAAAAAAGATGTGCCATAGTCGGCAGTTGGAGAGTAGTTGTCGTTGCGTAAGAATTGTGGAAGCGAGTTCCACAGTCTAGGACCTGCAGAGCTCAAGCTTCTATCGCCAACTGTCTATAAGCAGAGGAATGGGACAGCTAATTTTTTGTCCACACTGGACCTGAGAGCTCGAACAGGCTGAAACCGATGCAGCAATTCAGCTAGATATTAAGGAGCCAAGCCGTGGCGGGCCTTGTGGGTCAGCTTAAGAACTTTGCTCTGTATCCTTTGCTCAACCGGCAACCATCCTAGCTCTTTCAGCAAAGTGACATGTGCTCAAACCGCTGGGACTTGAAGACCAGCCTTGCAGCCATATTCATAGTCCGCTGTAGTGGCATAATAGCTTTCCTTGGCAGCTCAGCCAAAAGGGAATTATTGGATAGGGATCGAATGTAATGGCCAGCTGTAGAGGCAGTCTTCTGAATGAAGCTTTTGAAATTGAGGCAGCTGTCGAACACGACACCTAGTTTACGAGCACGTGGTAAAGGTCGCACAATAGGATCACCTATTAGAACAGCAAAGTCTTTTAATCCAGCTACACGCTTAGGATGTCCTATGAGCAGCAGTTCGGTTTTATCGTCATTTAATTTCAGGAAGTTTTACGACATCCAGGATTGAATATCAGCAAGGCAAGCATTCAGTTTCTTAGTTGCTGCAGCAAATTCCGACGGATTAAATGACAAATACAACTGAGTTTCGTCAGCATAAAAGTGATATCCTATTCCATGGGCCTTTATCACTTTTTCCAGATGTTGTGTATAAATGGAGAACAGCAAGGGACCGAGTACAGACCCTTGAGGGACTCCACAGATGACCTTCTCATGTCTGAGACCTGACCTCCCGCACGACACGGATGGAACACGATCAGAAAAGTATGATTTAAACCTCGCCAGTGCTTTGTATGCCAGACCGATCGTTGTTCTCAATCGTTTAAGCACAACTACATAATCATTAGTGTCGAAGGCAGCAGACAGATCCAGCAGAGCTAGAGCAGTGACATTCACGTCGTCGTTGCCACGTAGAATGCCATTGTTAACACGGAGGAGAGCATTTTCAGTAGAGTGCTGCCTCTTGAACCCCTATTGAAATATACCTGACATTCCATTATTTTCAATATGTTCATCCAACTGCCTAGCAACAATTTTTTCAAGAATCTTTGATAGGAATGGAAGAAGGGAAACTGGACGTTAGGTTGCTAAGACCTCTGTGTCTAATACAGGCTTTTAAAGCATAGGTCTAACGATTGCCGATTTGAAGGACTTGGGGACGACCCCTTTCCCCAAAGAATCATTACAAATCATGTTTATGGCAGGGCTAAGTTGGTCTGCAAGTGAAGACCACAGAGATGATGGTATAGGGTCTTCAGGAGACGAGCTCTTTTTGCTAGACCTTATTAAGGCAGCCACATCACAGACAGAAACGTCGGAGAACCTTTTAGGAAGGTCGCATGTTGAGGAATAGCGATTGCTTTGGTCGGATGGGCATTATGGAGGCACGAATGTGCACAATTGTTTCAGTAAAAAAGGCTGAAAACTTTTTGGCTGAGCCCTTAATATCTGGGGAGTCAGACCTCACAGCATTGTCCAGTAAATGATTTACTGTCTTATGAATCTGTTTAGAGTCCGACTGGCAGGAATACAGCTTTCTAATGAAATAGTAGGCCTCGCTTTTTTAAGCTTTTGGGTGTAAACTCGAAGGACGTCATTAAAATTGACTAGGTCTGCCTCAGACCCCAATTTCTTGAAGCGATGTTCCAGCCTTCGCTTGACACGGCGCTTCTTAAGGAGTTTTTTTGTAAATTGAAAGTAATCTCGACGACTTTGAACACGGATAGAGCGAACGGGAGCATGCTTGTCAAGAGCACTCCTGAGTGTCATGTTGATCGCATCAGTGAGGATATCCAGGCTGTCGGTCGACTCTGAATGCAGATCAAGAAGACCTGAATCACAGATTTCAAGAACTTGTCTATGTCAATGCTTTGCAAGTTACGACGTTGAGGAGTTGGCATTGAAGTTGATAGAATCCGCAGCCACTTAGCAGACATTAGACCAGTACCGAACGCCAGCGAACTTCTTGACGAACACTCCGATGCCGGCCCTGGTGATACGGCCAGAGCCGACGAGCCCAGCAGACAGCTACGGCCAAGAAATGGCCTGACACCACCGGCACGCTATGTGCTTACTGTTTAGCCTTTTTGTTACCAAAAAGTGGAGAATGCACTGTGGATTGATCTCCAGATCAGGCGGTCATGTGGTTTTTGTTTATGTATAGCGCAGTCTGTGACAGCACCTAAATGTAGTTATCTGCCAGTACTAGGCTGGGTGGCCCTCCCGGCCACCAGCTAGCCAATCAGAGCACAGCGTTCCGGTACAGCAGACGAGAGAAGCGGGCGAAAGTCTGCGGCGGTCAGTAGTGCTTCCGCCGGCTGAGTGTGTGGAGGAAATAAACTGGTGGTGTTCCTCGTCGGCTAGCGTGCTGTGCCGCTCGCGACAACACTTTAGACTACACCTAGCACATATCAGCGTGCCATGGACGATTGTCTGGCTAATCTTAACTGGTCCGAATGCGGGTCTACCTAGACGACATTATGATATTCTCGAGAACCTTTGAATACCATTGGTCACGTCTGTCGAGAGTATGGTAGTGCCTATGCTCCAACGGTCTTAAGGTAAGGCCGTCAAACTTCCAGTCGGCGAGGCCAACAGTACGCTACCTTGAGCATACATTGTCGTCTGCCGGGATGTGACAGACCCTGAGAACCTCACCAAGGTGACGGCATACCCGCCTCCACATTCAGTCGGCACAGAACGTTAGTTCCTGGGGTTGGCGTCGTACTACTGTACGCTTATCCCTGCTTTTGCATAAGTGGCTACACCATTGACTAATCTGTTCCGCAAGGCCAAGCTATTTGAATGGACAGGAAATTGCAAACGACCATTCGCTGTTCTCAGGGACGATCTGAGTAGGGAGCCGGCTCTTCAATTTCCAGATTTTTCAATACCCTTCGTGCTCTGAGCTGACGCAAGCGCGACCTCTTTGGGGACAGTGCTACGACAATTAGTTGATGACATAGAGCACCTCGTCGCCTACTACAGCATCGCCTGAAACGATACCGAGCGCCAATATTCGATTGTCGCACGAAAGGGTCTTGCAGTAGTGACTGCCGTACGCCACTTCCATGGGTCTCTGTATGGACACAAGTTCGTGGTCGTCAAAGATGTTCAAACATTGGTATAGGTCCTGTGAGGCAACCGTAACTCAAACTGCTTGGCTCGGTGGGGTCTTGAATTACTGGAGTACGACACGGAGGTCCAGTGCCGTTGCCGTAAGGCTAATTCCAACGCCGGCGTCCTCTCGAGAGTTCCTACCGAACCGGAGCCCTAAGTAGCTAATGGTATTATGGCCGCTGTGGCTGATCCAACCTTCGTCCGCGTGGCTCAAATTTTTGATCCACTGCTGTACTGTTTGCTGGCCACGGTATAGGGCCATGATCGAAGCAGCTGCTCGGCTGAGCATATCTGCAAAATAAATGCTGATCTGTACAAGTTTGTTGTCGTGCCGAACGGCTGCATTTACCGAACGGAGCAAGCTCGGCGAAACAGTCAACTAGTTTAACCGGCCCACCTGATGGAATGCGTCTTGGGAGAAAGTCATGACGCCTCTTTGGAGCTCATCTAGGGTGTCTGAAGACGCTTAAACAAATCAGGATAAGTATTTCTGGCCAAGCATGACCGAGGACGTCGCTACCTGGGTAAGAACGTGAGTTGCATGACACACTAGTAAGCCTCCATATGAGAGGGCTACGGTGCCCCTCAAATTCATCCCTGGGCATCGACCGTGGCGGAGAGTCGCCATAGACGTCGTGCAGATGCCTGTCTCTAGTTCAGGGAACCGCTATCTGTTAGTGATGACTAACTGTTTCACCAAGTGGCCAGAGGTTCGCCCGGTTTCCGACCAAATGGACTCCTCGTCTGCACGCGTGTTTGTTGAGGAGATTGTATACCGGCATGGCGTATCCAAGCAAATCATTTCAGATCGCACTGCTAATTACCTTTCTCGAATAACGGAACGCATGTGCCGCCTAATCTCTGTTGAGCGGCTCCATACATCCCCGTATGATCCTAAAACAGACGGTCTGGTTGAGCGTTTTAATCGTACACTTGTAGAGAAGCTCATCATGTACCTGATGACAGACCTGCCGACTGGGATATGTACGTGTCCTACGTACGTTTTGCTTACCACGCAAGCTATATCGATTCGGTTCGGTGCATGTCTTTCTTCATGGAGCACGGGAGGGAGGCACGGCTACCCGTGCACCTTGTCTGCCAGTCGACGATCCTTGTGATCCAGTGGACAATTACGCAATGGCGGTCCATGATAAACTTTAGGTGGCCTTGGAACTGGGCCCGCAATAGTAACCAAGCAGCTCAACCTAAGCAAAACCGGTATGGCGACCGCCTGGCTAGCCAGTCGGCTCTTTGTATCGGGCAGCACGTTTGCTTGAACACCCCTCGATCAAGGAAGGACAGGTCACTGAAGTTGCAACATCTAAGGCAGGGACCACTACCCATAGTGGGCAAACCTAAAACCAATGATTCTGTTGTAGGTTACGATAAGCCGACGGTGATGTAGATCGTATCTTAGTGTGTATGTGTGTTGTATGCCGGCTCCTCTGATGAGCCTGTGATGTTGCATGGACACAGGCCAGTAACCTGCTGGTGGCCAGATGGTGGATTCACCATCACAGTCGGCCGGTGCGCAGCTTTGGTTCTCCTGTGATGCGGTATTTGGACACAGGCAGGTAACCTGCTGGTGGGGAGATGGTGGATTGGAGAGTGGAGGAAGGGGAGTCGAGCGAGAGTAGAGGCCGAGGGGAGCCGTGCGCTCTGTGGGTCCGTGCGTTGGTAATAAACTGTCAGTTTTGAGCATCGGCTGGCTCCCTGCTGTGCCAAAGAACGACAGGTGAGGTCTCAGATGGTTCACATTAAACCGACTTACGTGCGCCCAGTTTCACTGTTACTGAGCCCTCGGGTTGGGACATCGCCAGCTGTGGACCTTCACCACAGTCGGACGGCGACAAGTCAGTTATGCCGGAGCCATCTCCACAGACAGATCACCCTACCAGTGCCTCTACACATACCATAGCTGAAGGCAGAGTGACACATCCGAGCTCTCACCCTCTGGCCGAGCGACTCAGGATACGACGACCACCGTTCTCTAGGTAGGCAACAAGATACCCAATGCCATTGGCTCCGTGGAGACAACAGGCATAATCCTCGATATCGTGATAAGCTATGCTAATTCAAAGCTATTGCAGCATTGCATTACCACCGCCCCAGATGGGCCGTAGTGTCGGATCAGTCCATTATGGGGCTTCATGCTTTGTCACACTTGGGCCAGTGCTTTTTCGATGCTGGAGCCCGGACTGATCAGATACGAGGCCGTATCTCGCGAGGAAAGAGAGTAATGCACTGGAGCCGCTCTCATTTTAGTAGCGATACTAGCCTTTGCCTTAGTGGGTCCAACTAGGGCACGTAGAGCAACCCGTATCGGGCGGACAAGCCAAGAAGAACTGTGTAAGAAACACATTAGTTTACCGGGAGCTGACGAAGGCATCAGTTTGAAGGCGAGATCTGCTCAGGTTAGAATGGAGCTTGGTCAGACAAAGAACGATCAGGATGTGGACCAACTTCTGTGCTCCATTAGACAAAGAGCAGTCAGGATGTGGAATGACTACCGTACTCCATTAGACAAAGAGTGACGGGATGGCAAGCTGGCGGACGAGCCAGCTAATAAATTACAGGCAGAAGCGAAAAGGCCGAGGACGGATACCGTGAGCTAGGGTTCAACAAAAAAGCAGCTATGCTCAAGGTGAAGAATGCAGAGGGAGTGAGAGTGAGGCAAAGAGAGCGAGGGAGAGAGAGAGAGGCATGAAGGGAGAGAGAGAGAGAGACAGTGAAAGAGAGAGAGAGAGAGAGAGAGAGAGAGAGAGAGAGAGAGAGAGAGAGAGAGAGAGAGCAATCTAAATCATTATAGGCAGAAGCGAATCGGCCAAGGACGGACACCATGGGCTAGGATTCGTCAAAAAAACAGCTATGCTCAAGAGGGCAGAGACAGAGAGAGAGAAAGTGAGCAAGTGAGTGAGTGAGAGATGCATAAAGCGCTTTCGCCGGCGCCTAACCACTATCAGGCCCATAATAAACTTGTTACTTTCGGAACACAGTTGTGGCCACTTGTATTTTGACCGTGCTGGGGCTCTGCACTACACCTTCCACCGGTAGAGCCTAGGGACGAGCAACTATCCGGTTACAATTTTACGGAATCAGTGTTCTGGGATTTACATTACTGCAAAATTTTCATATACTTATAAACGATTCCCACTGCAGCAGTACCTCTTACTGTCGATCGGACAAATTGATACATTTAGATCACAGAAACGGTCGTTGTATTCAAGATTTTAGAAACTGCTTGACATGTATTACTTTGATTGTATGACCGGTCGTAAATCCGACTGAAACGATAGCTGCAATCTTGTTTACAGAATAAGTTGATTGCAAACTTGACTTCAAAATTTATAAGGCATTTGAACTCGCCGGAATGCGACTGACGGACTGGCTCTGACCTCCGGGAGCTGATTGTACGTGAGTAGTCAGCTGTGCAAGCAAAAACAAGCTTTGTTTCTTTCAAAGCCCGAAGCTGGCTACCCATATTTAAACGTATTAAAATAATTCGCAGCTACTGGTTTCGTGAGAAGATTGTTACTCTTGAAGGCTGGTTGGCAGCTAGCTCCTTCAGCTTCAGTATTGAAACTTCCTGAAAGCTCCTAGCTCAACGAGACAGCACATGATGGCAGGTCAGCAGTTTGCACAAACGGGTTGATTGCATTAAGAGGTACTAAGGTGCTTTTACGATGCCATCTGCACAGCAGGACTCGATTCTCATAAAAAATGGAGGCAGCCCTCCAAATAAATACTGTTTGCTCAAGTATCAAAATAAACACAAAGCACTGCCTTCTCGCAGGCGTCTACTTTTAATTGTCATTACCACGACCAGCACCACCTATCGAGTTCTATTCCCTGCTCAGGGTGGTGCTCTAGTCCCAGCTGCAATGAAACGACAAATGTCCCAGACATAGCTTGCTGGAGACTGTGTATTTGCTGTTAGAAATCCTTTCTTAAAGCTATCATCCCTGTCTCGTTAGACACCAAACTTTAGGGTCGATTAAATTTTTCTGATGGATTTTTCAGTAAGATTATATTACAGGAATAAATTGGTTAAGTCCTCAGTCAGACACAGAGGCGTGGTGACAAAAGGAGACAAAGTCCAGCCCAGGTGGAGCAACGTCACTGTAATGCCGATCAAAAATTAGCTACGACACATCACAGAGCACTGCCTTTATTGTGGTACGATAACAGCACATTCAAAGTAAAATAAAAAGCCCGTTTTCCGGAGCCATCAAAGGAGATCAACATGATCGCTCGTGAGGTAGGCCTACAAATAAATGGACACAAAACGATTAGGCATTGGACGTCAAAATTTGGCCTAAATATAAGCACAAACGGAAAACCAATCGAAAACATAGTGGGCAACTGTTGACAATTAAGGTAACCATTTCGTTTCAACGTCAGCAACTGGATAGAGAGAGAGAGAGAGAGAGAGAGAGAGAGAGAGAGAGAGAGATAAAAAAAGAGAGAGAGAGAGACTATAGCCAAGTGCTCCACGTAGCACGATGTATCTCTACGAATTACCTACTCTTCTTGCAACTGCTATGCATGCCACGATCACTAATCGGGTCACTTGTTGGTTTCACGACTACATAGAATGCCAAAATAAAATGCTGCCATTTTTAGGTGTGCAAAATTTCTATATCACTATTTACATCATTTACATTTAAAAAATGAAAGCAATATACACAATGTTATATCTCAACAAGTCTGCGAAAACCGTAAAATAAACCGGTGGTAACATACTAGTTACATTACTCAGAACACGATGACCACAAGTAAGAAATTCCAGTAAATGTGAAAATTATAATCGCCAATTTACCTGTGAAACTTAAACAGCTTCACTAGGCGGGACTTGATTCTGTGGGTCAAGCTGGTTTTGGAAATCCATTCTGCGGCAGATTTCCATTAGTCTCGACCACACCTGCAGTCACATGGTACGCAATTAAAACAAATGCAGAGCAACAAAGAATTATGTTGCAACGTCTGGCTAAAAGAGGAGCACGGCACAATCGGCTGCAGTACGATTCTTCCAGAGCCACGTATACTACCGGAATTTAATATAGTAAGGCAACATGGGCTCCATTAAATGTCTGCAAAATGGAAACCTTTAATCAGCTTTTCTTTACAACAACTACTACTGCCACCTAATACATCATAGCTGTAGTAAAAACTCATTTAATGAACCAATCTTCAACTTCAACCAAGTATAGCCAATTAGTGCTCAGGTATCAGTCGTAAGATCATAACGTGCAATGTAGGGAACGAACATCTTAATGCACACACATACATGCGTAAAAATGCATGAGCGTGCGGCTACACATGGGCCATGAATGTGCTTACACACGTGGACCATGCACAACGTAAAAAGATATGCCGATGATTCTGAACTGAATCATCCAGTCACTGCTATGCCACTAGCTTGCATTATAACGGCAGGTACGGTGCATGATTTATAACATACAGCTTGCTAGCAACACGATTGCAAGGCAGTACAGACCTCACCATACTCTTCGGACATTTCATCAAGTGGCTCGGTTGGCCAATCATCGTCAGTTTCATTTTCTTCCATCTCCTCTTCCAGCTGCTCCAAGAACAAAATCTGGTCGCGTATTGCTTGCTGTAGCTCGGGGTCTTCAAGCGGCCTAACAGCATCATCTGCCTCCCACATCATGAACTGGGACATCAAGGGAGCCATGTGCCACATCTATAGAGACAGACCAAACATTGCAGCAGAACACGAGATTGGAATGCACGCTCGCTCACACACAAACACACCAGATGAAGGTCGAACAACCAGAAATTGGACAAGATGGCAGGTCACCTGATTCTAAAAAGGTCCTACCACCGAAACAAGGCTGCTACCCCTGGGCATGCAGCTATACAGAGTAAGGTAACTCCGGCAGCAGCTGCTGCTGACTCACTTCCAGATTTGTTTTCTCTTGTGGTATCGAGTCGTTGTCCACATAAGCCATAATGTCATTTACCGTAATCTATTGGCAAATGAAGTCGCCCATGTCAGTAGCATCTTGATCCCACAGTAAAGAGCTTGGCATGATGGCAAAAACTACATGCCGCCCCTTGTGAGGTAGCCATGCAAGAAAGAGCAACGATGACATGCTCGATATAGGACCGGGATTACCCTGTCTTCGTTCACGGCAGTGCGGCAGATCTTAGGCGATCAAATGTCTGGTCGAGTGATGCAGGCAAAGTAGCTGCAGTCGGACTTTAATGAGGAATGCCAAGAGATAGCCCGAGTTAGAATAGCACTGCATATAGGCAACCAGAACACCAATGCAGTCGGCCAGCCCAAGCTCAGCAATGCAAATTGTAGCAAAACTAGCTGATTTAACAGCCTCATTTGTATGGAGACATAAGAACAGAAAACATGATCACTACCGATTGCAATTGGCGATAAAGAATTGCCTACCAAAGGACTCGAACCAACGTCCTCGGTAATAAAGAGCAGAAATCATTACCTCCTGGTCTATCTTAGAGCAGAGTGTGACCCTCAGCTGTTAGGGAAATCAACACACTCATTAACGTAGCTCGGAAGGATTGGGTCTGTAGAAACAACTGGCTAGCCACACTCTCTTGCTAGCTATTAAGCCAATTCCTCTCTAGGTCAGTTATGTTAAAATCATACCAGTCTTGTTGTAGCAGACAAAGACCACACTTCTCAGCCTGCCGGTTGGCCTCACCGAACCTAGTCTCCAAGTCTCTCTCGCACGTTGGTGGAATAAAGTCTTACCCTGAATAAGCCTTCTTAACATCCACTAACGCATACACACAACAACAGGATTCTGGGTTGGATTGGTAATAAACGGCATTCACGTTGCATTGCTATTCAACCGACATTGCTAACAAAACACAATTCCTAGTGGTCTAAAAAGCCACAATATCATCGGTCAACAGCTGGCCCCTTAAAGAATGTTCTCATGTGGCTGCTGCCTTGCCAATGACCTGAAGTACCACATGGGAGCTGCAAGCAGCATTGGCCGGCCCAGAAGGCAGGTTTCTCCTAACCCAAAGCGTAATAGTACCACTGTCACAGGATAACAAAGCTGCCTTCTCATGAAGTCCTGAATACGGAGCAATAAATACTGGGCCATCTAGAGGCAGCTTTAATCGCTTTCGCTACTTAAAACCAGTCACTGAGGGGTGATGAATCTATCCTGACAGCAGGAAAGGCCAACTGTACGGCCGTTGGGATTCAGTAGGACACCGGTCGATCTGATTCGCAGACTGAGATCGGTTGAAGAACACATAATGCTGTGGTGGATCTGCACAGGCCACATTGGGCTGCTTTTATCAGTAGGCAGCTCCTGTAGGTCCCTATAGACTTGGGCTGCTGGCAAACATAGCAACATTCAGTGGCAAGGGAAGCTTGTTTACGATGCTTCAGCAGTACTCATCGCTCATCATGATGAAAGCAATACATTTTAAACAATATTCTATAACTCGGAGCACCGCAAATGAACAAGCCAATTAAGCAATCGCTTCAGCTACCTATGACTGAAGTACTCAGATATTCCAAGCCATTTTTCTGAGGCTTTACCCGAACTATTCTTCTAGTCATAGCCAGCAATCCAGAACCACCTACCCACCGCATGTGATCCTAATCCTTCCTCAAACCACTGACATGCTATGATTTGCTATGATTTGCTATGAAGTTCCACAGCAGCCAAAATGTCGGCGAGTGCTTTCTCGGGTGGGGTGCTACTGTACGTTAAGGGAAGCAAAAATCTGTCAATCAAGCCCCGTAAACCAAAAACGATATAAGATGAATCCAAACCAATAAAGTCACCAATAGACTTCACAAATAATCACATTACTAAATGCATAGGAAAAGTAGATAACTCACGGACAAAAGGCACGAGGCAGGTACTCCTGCCGGCGCGGCTCGACAATGGAGAGAGGACCGACTGTAATGCATTCAGCATTAATCACCTATTTCAACAGAATTTAAAAAAATCAATTCTTTTAAAGAAAAAAAATAATAATTTCGTAGAAAATTAAATGCAAGTAAGTGAAGTGCGACCTACAGGGTTTTAGGAGCCATATTCGGCAACGGCCTTGACATTAACGACCACAACGTAACAGCCTTGGATATCACTCGGTGAAACAGTGAAATTCTGTCGATCCATTCAACATTCTGGTTGCGGCCAATTTATTCTGGTCTCAAATCACACAGCGATCTGTCAGAGTGTCAAGAACGATGCAGCAGCAACGTATAATCGATAGTTTGAAGCAGGGAACCTCCCAAGTGAGCCGCGGCGAAAGTGCGAAGTAAGACAAAAATGAAAAAAACACTACTCCTTACAGCCCATGCTCTGCCGGTGTGGATAGTGATGCATGATGACGATTGTTGGACGTTTGCTTCTTCTCACTGCAATGGCAAGCGTCATAACTAACCAAATGAAACTATGTAGGGGTTTGGACGAAAGATAAAGATGAATGATGCCCTCACAAGCGATTCGTAGTGCTGACGAAGACGGCTGTATTGTGTAATACACATGCAAACTCTGAAGAACCAGCGTACATTCTGTTGTAGAAGCCGTCGTGGCTGCTGCTGTCTGTCTCAGTCACGCCGCCAGAGACATGCGACGAAAACAAGCATGGAGAAGTATTCGTGATCAGGAGCTTCAACCGCATTCGATGCTAACGTGAAGCCGTGCACGGTTCGATGAAATTAAATTGTGACGTGCAATCGTAGCTTAATTCTAATAATATAAGGGACATTCAATTCGGTCTCGAGAGTGAGACCTGGACCACTGAATGTCCGAAAGGTCTTTATGTCCAGTCCACATAGTCAATTCCACGACCAGACACCGTGCTCGATTCCTTCCCGATTATTAACAATTGCTAATACTTTTACGGCTGTCTAATCTATATCCAATCGGCTTCTTTTTTCTCTGTTGTGTTTAAAACCACTAATTTGGTGGAGGTAGCCTGTCGGAAAATGTCACTGAGCCTCTAAAGTTGGTGCTTGGCTGGGCTGCCAAAGAAAGCTATTAGGCCACTGCAGCAGACTATGATTATGGCTGAAAGGCTAGTCTTTAAGTCCCAGCGGTTTGAGCACTTGTCTGCTTACCTAACAGAGCTAGGATGGATGCCGGTTGAGCAACGGATACAGAGCAAAGTTCTTACACTGACTCACAGGACCCGCCACGGCTGGGCTCCTTCGTACCTAGCTAAAATGCTGCACCAGTTACAGCCTGTTCGCGCCCTCAGGTCATGTGTTAACAATTCATTATCTGTTCCATTCCTATACTTAAAGACCGTTGGCGACAGAAGCATTTGCTCTGCCGGTCCTAGACTGTGGAACGTGGTTCCATAATTCATACACAACGTCAACCGCTCTCCTGCTGGCTACTATGACATCCTTTTCAGCGGTCCTGAGGTTCTACTTCCGTACTATTCACTACCTCAACACCTCTCCTGAATCTGCTATACTTCCCACTTTTTCTTCGTTGGGTCAGACCAAGTCTGTTGGCTACCGAATGCCTACCGAATGCCCCTTAGGCCGTGAGTTGCTAGACAAAACTCTCCTGCGTAACACCCACATGGTCTTTAGGAATGAGTGGAGTTACAGACGGAGATACGTAATGCGAGGAACACAGATCATTAATTACGTCCAAATTTAGACTCTCAAGGCCCACCCTGGCTCGACTCCCGTGTACTTGGATGAACTTTTACAACAGCTTTGGCATCTTTAGTGCTGTAACTACAGCAAATCAAAAGATTCCGGACAACCTTAAGCAATTGCTATGGAGGCCTAGATTCAAGGGGTTTGAATCTAAGACCTCTCGATCGTATTGATTTTTGACAGATAATTTTATCTTGCTTCGATTGGGCCAAATCGTTTACAGAGTAACTACCTTGCTGCTTTACTTCTCTTTCTACTTATTCTGTAAATAGTAAAATCTCGTTGTCTGCATTGCAGCCATGGAGAGCTGAATATCTACGAAGGCGTTTCAAAACTCCCGGGAAGAGAATCAACACCAAAGGATGACTGGCACGTATGGCAAACAGCAATTAAGCTCAAACTACAATGATGCCTATTGCAGCACACTGAAGCAAACTTGCAAGCACTCATGACCAACCGTTTTGGTTTGCAACGCTTGTACCATGCCCTAAATCATGCATGGTCAAAACACAAAGCAAAAGAAGAGAGACAATTTCACTGGCGACCAATTCTTATTTCTATATTTGAAGTCTATAACCTTGCTTCTATGCAGTTATCTGTGACCATGGCTACTCTATGGATGCAAAAACCACGTAGACATTTAGAATGCCCTCGAAAAGTCCTGAATAAACCCCATTAGTTTCACCACACCATGCATTTTATTTTTATTTGTGCTTTGCATGAGTGTCAAAATTACGGGGAAACACACACAGATTATACATACACAGCACAGACAGACACAGCATACACACTCACAACAAACAAACACACAATATACAGAAACTGTATACACACAGGACACATATAGTACAGCTAGGTATTGCATAGCCACGGGTTGTACTATTCATTGCTAGCTCCTACTCAGACTGGGTTAGGCTTTTGCTATTAAATACCTTGTTACTTAGAGAAGGTAGGGAAGACCATTGGCATTTTTAATTATGCCCATTTCTCACGAACCTATGCCAAAAGAGTATTCCTCTGCAGAAATGACCAGACTTCCTTTGCAAGAATGGTTAGGGTGTGGAGAAATTTTTTTTTAGTTCTCTGAAAGTATTTTATCTATTGAATTATTATTGTTATTAATAATAAGATTATTATCAAATACCTGCTTTCTGGAATAGCTGGCATAATGGTGGCAAATAATGGCAACACATGCAAGAGCATTTCATGATGGCATGATCATCTTATGAAAAGTCGACGAAAAATTCGACTGATGAAACGCCGATGTGGACCGTTAACTAGCTTGTAATGAGCCGTGTAATTAGCTTCCAGAGATCACAGCTTGAAGTGAACAGCGATTTACTTACCTATTAACCAAACTGTTTGCGATCGGCCCTTTTCGGAAATCGAAAAAGATATATCGCAAGACTATTTACGGTAATCCTTTACGATGGGAAAACGGCAATCAGCACACAACGAGAGTGCCTTAGCAGGTGAGCTCGTCTCCAAAAGGCCTCCTGCTGACCTAAGATTGGTGGAAAGGAAACACGATCGGATATTTTAAAAACCGGCTCAATTACTGAGCCGTACCGGCTCAGTAATTAAGCCGGTTCCTTTCACGATCTCAATCAGCTCAATCAGCGTACGTTTTTACTTCGAACGCCACAGCAAGTGTCCACTGGTGAGTGATCTTCTAACGCCACTATCAAGTGAAAACAGTAAACAATCTTCTGTCGCTATTGAGAAAAAGCTTTTCTCAAAACAAAAAAAGGCCACCTATCAAAACAAAAAAGGCCACCTATCGCTATACAAAAATAGCCTGTTTAATAGGCTAGAATTTTCTTTAACCATGATTGCGTGCTGACCTTGTGCTTTTCATAGCTAACAGACTTGCTAATGTTATTGACCAATCATGATCCCAGTCGCCATTCGATAATGTTTCCTTTAAAGCAACTGCACTGAGCGTAGAAGAAGATTAAGTTCGTCAAGGAAGATTAATGAATAGTATTCATATTAGTATTATTAACTGGTTAGCTGGTTTTCTTATCGTTTACTTTAATTAAGTTCGCCGCATTTAATGTGGGAATGTCATCAATACAAGCAGCAAATGAGCTGAGATAATTCGACGTGCTGCAAAGCTGGAAATGACCATTGCAGTCGGTTACACTGCGAGAGTGCCTTAGCAGGCAACCTGATTCCCACTAGGTCTCCTGCTGATCTGAGATGGTTGGAAAGGAAACACGATCGGATATTTGAGAACCGTCTGTTTGGTAGCTGGAAAGCTTGCTCTAGGTTTCAAATAAGCGAGCCGTAACGGCTCAGTAATTAAGCCGGTTTCTCATATGACCTCTGCCCCGTGGTCATGGATCCGATTCCTGCGATGGGAATTGTTTTTACACCACTGCAAGCATTGGTAAAATCCATGAAAGCTCTTCTGTCGCTATACAAAAAGAGGCTGTTCAATAATCGAGAATTTGGTTTCTGTTTTCGTTTAGTGACCCTATATGATGCACCAGACAAAAATAAATCTTTTACGACCACTTTCCTGAGGTCGTGGGTTCGTTTCCTAGAGTGGATGATCGTTTGTCGCTACGGCAAGAGGTGGTGAAAACATTAAACGCTCTTTTGTCGCTATTATAAAGAAGCTTTAACATTAGGTAGATTCTTTTTTGTGAGCCGTGATGGCACGATAGGAATGAAGGTTGCTTTTACGACCTTGGAGCCAAGGTCCTGGGTCAGATTCCTGTTGTGGGCGAGCCTGAATCACCCCTGAGAGCAGTAGTGAAAGCCGTAAAAGCTCTTCTGTCGCTTTACAAAAAGAGGCTGCTTTTAATCTCTTAAGATCTTTTTTCTTGAGCCGTGAGTGCTTACTAGGAAAGGCGGTTGCTTCCACGAGCTCGCTCCTGAGGTCGTGGGTTCAATTCATGCGGTAGGCGATTCTTTATTGCATCTGCATGCCGTGTTGAAAGCCGTGAAGGCTCATTTGGCGGCAAACAAAAAGAGGCTGTTTAGTCAGCTACGTGTTTTTTCAACACTACTTGCATGTTAACCCTGCGCTTGTCACCCCAAAACCATGTATTAAGGTTATTTCCCAAGCCTGATCTCAGTCGCTATTTTATCATGTTTCCTTTAAAGCAACGGTACGGAGACTAGAAGGAGATCGAATTCTTTGAGGGTGCGTAACAAATTGTATCATAGTTAAGTTTGCTACATTATACGTGCGAATGTCATCATTACAAGCAGCAAATGAACTAAGATATCTTGATGTGCTGCAGAGCCGGGAATGATCAAATCAGTTGGTCACATAACGAGAGCACTTCAGCCGGCAGGCTGATTCCCAACAGACCTCCTGATGACCTGAGGTAGGTGGAAAGGAAACACGATCGGATAGTTGAGAACCGTCCGTCCTCTATCTGGAAAGCTTGCTGTAGGTTTCGAATTAGCGACCCGTAATGGCTTATTAATTTTGCTGGTTGCTTTCACGACTGCAGCCAATATGTCAGCGGTTCGATTGCTGTTGGGGAAATCCTTTAACGGCACTGCAAGCATTGGTGAAAGCCGTAAAGGCTATCCTGTCGCTATACTAAAAGAGGCTGATCAATTAGCTAGCTTATTTAGGTTTTGTTTGTTTTCATCCTGAAAGGTGCCCTAGGTAAAGCCAATGCTTGTACGACCACTTTCCCGAGGTCGTGGGCTACTTTCCTTTCAAGGTAGTGGGCGACCGTTTATTACTAATGTAAGCTGCTGCGAAAGCCGTAAATGTTGTTCTGTTGCTATTTAAACGAAGCTTTTCCATCAGGAAGACTTTTTCTGGTGACCCGTCATGGCACGCTAGGAAAGATGGTTGCTTTCACGACCTCAGTCCCGAGTTCGTAGGCTAGATTCCTGCCGTTGGCGAGCCTGTATCACCACTGCAAGCTGTGGTGAAAGCCGTTAAAGCTCTTCTGTCGCTATACAAAAAGAGGCTGTTTTTCTTCAGCTAGGATTAGTTTTATTGGTGAGCCGCGAGTGCTTTCAAGTAAGCCGGTTGCTGTAACGAGCTCGTTCCTGAGGTCGTGGGTTTTTTCCTACCGTGGGCGATCCTGTATTGCATCTGCATGCGGTGCTGAAAGCCGTAAAGACTATACAAAAAGAGACTGCTTAAACCGCTAGGATTACCTTAAACCGTACTTGCATGCTGACCATATGCTTGTCAACCCTAACCTATCAATTAATGTTATTTAATCAGCATGACCTCAGTCGTCATTCGATCATGTTTCATTCAAAGCAACTGTACAAAGCCTAGAAGGAGATTGAGTTCTTAGAGGGAGTTTAATAAATCGTAATATTATTAATAATATTATCTAGTATGTTGGTTTTCTCAATGCTGACATAGACTAAGTTTGCTGCATCCAATGTGCGAATGTGATCACAACAAGCAGCAAATGAGCTGAGATAATTCGACGTGCTGCTGAGCTGGGATCGATTACAGCGGTCGCTCACATAACGAGAGAGCCATTGGCAGGCAAGCAGATTCCCAACAGGCCTTCTGTGGACCTGAAATTGGTGGAAAAGAAACACGGTCGGATATCTCAGATCCGTCGGCCCGATTGCTGGAAAGCTTGCTGTAGGTTTTGGATAGTCGAGCTGTAACAGCTCAGTATTTAGGCCCGTTCCAGTCACGACCTTGGTCCGAGGTCATGTGTTCGATTCCTGCTTGCATTGATTCCAGCATGTTCACCCTGTTCATGTCACCTTTAACCGTGCTCTTCATCTTGTTTATCAAGCATGATATTACTCAACGTTCATTCGCGTTTCCATTTGCAGCAATTCTTAAGCGCTTAGAAAGAGATTGAGTTCTCTGAGGGTGCTTTATCGTATGCGCTACGTCTATTAATAATAATACGGTTTCTAACAGAGCAAGCGGCAGCGGCGTATGCTGAGGCTGCGGTAGCGGTGAACCATATCGTTTCATCCTGCGGACTTTAGGTCCAGCTCTTCGCCGGTAGCCACGTGTACGTACCCGTCAAAGCTGAAACGTACTGCATGCTGCAGGGCGTTCCTGCCACTGAGTGCTTAGCCTTGTAGGTCTATTAAGTATAACTCGGGCTCAAGAGATCTAGTTTTGCCCTGACGCCAAGCTGGTTTGGTCCAGAAGTTAAGGTGCTCGCCCCCGACCAAGGTTTTGCTGAGGTCGTTGGCTCGAGTCCAGAAACGTAAGTGAAGTGCCCGAAAAGAGATTAAGTTCTCTTGGGACGTTATACAAGTAAATTATATTTCTTTTAACACGCAGCACTAATAAAAGAGAAGAAGCCGAGCAAGGGTGGCCTAAGGCTGGGCTGGCGCAGCCCGCTCTAAACACTGAACGCTCAACCCTAAACAGTAATTAATAAAAACCATACACACCAAGCACTCGAAAATAAACCCTAACCCACTTAAACATATAACGGGGTAAATGTCCTACACTAGTTTTTAATTTCTAATTAATCTAGGGGTGTGTAATTTAATGTAATAATCTATGGGTGTGTAACTTCCGGGAAAAAATCCAATGGGAACGTCAGGGAGGAAGGATTCCGTACCCCTAGTTCTATATACCTCTTGCAGTGTGGGAGCAGAGAGAATAATAAAATTAATATTAATATTAATTATAATGCACTTGATAAAGTGCCCTAAGAGAACTCAATCTCTCTCTAGGCGCTTTACATTTGCTGCAAAGGGAAATACAATTGAATGGTGAGTCATATCAGGCTTGATAAACAAACAAAATAACATGGTAAGGGGTGACATGCACAGGGTCAGCATGCAAATGTGGTTAGTAGCAGCATGCACAGTGTCAGCCCGCATAAGCACATAAAGGACGTTTTACAGGGACCCACTAAATGCTGTCCTAAATAGGTGTGTTTTTAAGTTCTTTTTAAATGTGTTCAGGTCAGGGGATATTCTGAAGCAGGTCGGGAAGGAGTTCCAGGCTTTGGGAGTATACGAACTAAATGCACGGTCTCCACAAGATTTGAGGTTTTTTGCGAGGTATTTGCAGACTGTTGGATTCCGAAAAGCGGGTGGTACTATGCTTGGCCTGATGGTGGAGTATGTCAGAGATATAGGCTGGAGCTTTCATCGCTAATGCTTTAGGTGTTTTATCACATAGTACAGCTTTTCCTGAAGCAGAGGATAACACTGAGTTCTCCAGGGGAATATCCACTGACGGGTTGAACCTGGCTTAACGCCTGGGTAACCGCTAGCGAGAAAGTGAAGGAGTAGGGAAGCGACAACATCTCGCCAACGCAGAATGATTAAAGCTACATCCGAGATTTCGCTCACGAATACAGCAACTCTCTGTCCGTAGGCCAACTCAGCCTCCAAGAAAAAGTGGGTATAGTGCTCACGAGTTTTCGATTGCACAATCCAAGTACGAATGGCTTTCTGTGTGCACACGGTTTCAGACTATCTATCATAGGTAAGAGAAAGTGACCTGTATGGCTGAGGTACGACGGAGGTCGAGCACGTGATTCAAGTGGGAAAGCCACAGCAATGGTGGCCCTAAGCCTTCTTCATTGGGCCCCTCCCCTCTTTGCTACCCAGGTGATTATTTCGAGTCCAGCAGTGGACGATCCTCTATTACTTAAAGCATAAGACGAATGTAGCCTGTAAGGCTAATCTACTGCTACATCAACGTGGCTAGTGATTTCATTCTTCTTACGAAGCGACAGTATTTAAGTAAAAAAAATAAAAGAAAATGTTCTGAGCAGGTTGTTTTCTTGAGCTGCTTGAATAAAGTTGACTTCATTTCGCTGCCTCTGAAAATAATCGCATATCATGTGCATAGATCCATCAGGTTGCATAGCAATAGAGGCAGGTGTAATGGGCAACACACTCTGGCTAACCGCAAAGCCTTTTCATGTGGAAAATGATATAATCCTGTCTAGCCTAAGGATCTCCCTAAAAGGGGTGCAAACCTAACAGGATCTGATATACTCACACCAACTGCTGACTAGTAGCTTGGCATGAACCATCTCATGTCCACAGTCAGTGACAGCAGCCTTAAAAGCAGAACTAGTTATAGTGGACAGAAAGAACACTGTTCATGAGCCATGCGACTCAGTGGCAGGTACTCAGTAAGGCTAAGCCCGATCAATGACAGACACACATTCACTGCCTCGCTATCTCATTAAGTATGTCCTGCTTGCTTTACGGAATCTCCATCGGCACGAGAGCTTAGGACATCCCTTCCTTACACCTGCCATAGCTTGGTCGCCAAGAATCTCACCTCTTTGCGAAGCTAAGATGCAATTTCTTCCATACAATGTCTCGTTTCTCTTACTGGTAGTTGATGGCTGGATTCGTACGACCTGCACTAGCTACCAGTCAAGCAACTGATAAACTTCAAAGTTCTATCGCTCACCTTCAGGTCACTTCATTCAATGGCTCCAGCCTCTCTCTCTCAGATCTACTCCTTCACCAGGACCAGCTCCGTACCAATCGCTTTCCGGAATCCAACTGTTAGCCTATTCCTCATACAAACCTCAAATGCTTTCACGACCGTGCATTTCTTTCGCAGGCTCCACAAGCATGGAACTCCCTTCCGACTTCCGTCAGAAATCCCCTGACTTGACCACATTTAAAAAGAAATTAAAATCGCACCTATTTAGGACAGCATTTAGTGATCAATAAGACGCTCACATTCACCCATTGAATATATCATATATCATATTGCCTCACTATCTTATTAAGAATCTCCTGCTTGCTCTACGGAATCTCCGCCGGCATGAACGCTGTGGATATCCCTTCTTTACCGCTGCCATAGCTTGGTTGCCAAGAATCTCACCTCATAGAGAAGCTAAGCTGCAATTTCTTATGTACAATGTCAACTTTCTCTTACTCTTAGTTGATGGCTGGAATTATAATGATGCCTTCAACACTAATTTTCAGCCTTCTTTACTGAAATAATTGTGCACACTCCTGCCTTCATTAAGCCCCCTCCGACCAAAGCAATCGCCGTTCCTCAACCTGTGACCTTTCTTAAAAGGTTCTCCGATGTTTCTGCCTGTGATGTGGCTGCCTTAATAAGGTCTAGCAAAAAGACCTCGTCTCCTGAAGACCCTATATCTTCATCTCTGTGGTCTTCACTGGCAGACCAACTTAGCCCTGCCATAACCAAGATTTTTAATGCTTCTTTGGGAAAAAGGGGTCGTCCCCAAGTCCTTCAAATCGGCAATCCTTAGACCTATTCTTAAAAAGCCTGGATTAGACACAGAGGTCCTAGCAAACTATCGTCCAGTTTCCCCTTTTCCATTCTTATCAAAGATTCTTGAAAAAATGTTGCTAAGCAGCTAGTTGAACATATTGAAAATATTGGAATGTCAGAAACATTTCAATCAGGTTTCAAGAGGCAGCACTCTACTGAAACTGCTCTCCTCCGAGTTAACAATGACATTCTACGTGGCAACGACGATGGGAATGTCACTGCCCTAGCTCTGCTAGATCTGTCTGCTGCCTTCGACACCATTGATCACGAAGTTCTGCTTGAACGACTGAGAACAACGATCGGTCTGGCAGACGAAGCACTGGCGTGGTTGAAATCATACTTGTCTGATCGTGTTCAATCCGTGTCGTGTCCGGTCTCACACACGAGAAGGGTCACCGGTGGAGTCCCTCAAGGGTCTGTACTTGGTCCCTTGCTGTTCTTCATTTATACGCAACCTCTGGGAAAATTGATTATGGCCCATGGAAGAGGATATTACTTCTATGCTGACAATACTCAGTTGCATTTGTCATTCAAACCGTGGGAATCTGCTGCAGCAACTGAGAAACTGAACGCTTGCCTTGCCGATATTCGATCCTGGATGTCGGAAAACTTCCTGAAATTAAATGACGATAAAACCGAACTGCTTCTCACAGGATACCCTAAGCGTGTGGCTGGATTAAAAGGCTTTGCTGTTCTAATAGGTGATCCTATTGTGCGACCTTCACCACGTGCTCGTAATCTAGGTGTCGTGTTCGACTGCTGCCTCAATTTCAAATGCTTCATTCAGAAGACTGCCTCTACAGCTTGCCATCACATCCGATCCCTATTCAAGATTAGAAGCTGTCTCCCACAGTGGCTTGTAAAAAATGTAACTAGCTCTTGAGTTCTGTCTCGGCTTGATTATTGTAATTCCCTTTTTGCTGGGCTGCCAAAGAAAGCTATTATGCCACTACAGCGGACTATGAATATGGCTGCAAGCTGGTCTTCAAGTCCCAGCGGTTTGAGCACGTGTAATCTTTGCTAAAAGAGCTAGGATGGTTGCCGGTTGGGCACAGGATACAGAGCAAAGTTCTTACGCTGACCCACAAGGCCCGCCACGGCTTAGCTCCATCGTACCTAGCTGAACTGCTGCATCAGTTTCAGCCTGTTCGCGCCCTCAGGCCCTGTGTGGACAATAAATTAGCTGTCCCATTCCTCCGCTTAAAGACACTTTATGATTTTCATTAGGCTCAACAATATTAAAGAAACCTTCTGGAATTTTCTTAGGTCTTGATTTGAATACTTGACTTATATCTGAGTCAGGATTGAATTTACCTTCTTTTTTCTTTCACTTAGAGTTTAAAATGACATTCTATATATAATGGAAATATTTTTTGGAACCTGTTTAAATAGATTTAAAGAAACTGATTATCAAGAAGGAAAACATCCTTACTGTCATCAAGAAATAAAGAGATCAAACAGAAAATATGAAATACGTTGTGATATTTGTGATAAAGATATGAATGAAACATAATTTGATTCTAGTCTTGTGCGCAATGATGCAATTATAATTTGTTCTTATTAAAACATAAATACAAACTCATTTAAGAAAGAGAGACCAACTAAATTATATTCATTAGTTAAGAAACGCTAAAAAAACAATGTTGCTCTACTTTTTTACATCATTGTTTAGACCATGAAGCTTTTTGTTCTATATCTAAACTATTCCCTATTCTTAAAGCTAAACGTAAAGCAACAAAGGTAAAAGAGTTAATAGTTTTAATATATCATTTTTACTAATCGGGAGGGTTCATAACTGACCAAGATGATTACCTTTAGTTTTCCAGTTGTATCAATGAAATACAACTCCGTTGGAAGTCTTGTAAAATAAACATAATACTTTAAATCCACACCTGTCGGGAAAGTATTTATTGCTCTTACATCTCCAGATACTGCAGTTGTATCAGTAGTAGGTTTTTAGAAACATACAATTAGATGCTCCAACCAGAATAACATTTAATATCATTATATGTGGTGCTGTTTTGTTTGTTCATGAATAAGGTGTTGATAGATTAAGTATTGAGTTCGTTGCATTAAGATCCGTTGATAGAGCTAGTACTTCTGTTATTTTCTTTAACTGTTTTATCTACATAAGATTTAGTTGCAACTCCAAGAGGACTAACAGGATTTGCAACATTAGTTATTGAATATCCTCCCATATCAATATTAGTAGTTGAAAGAAATCCTTTAAGTAAAACATCCCTCTTCATTCCACCATAAGTAACAGAAAAATCATCATTTAATACAACTGGCTTTCCATTACCTGAATTCCAATAATTAGATGTTGTAGAAAAGCTATTCATGTTAAAATCTCCAGCCATTGTATCACCAGTTCTTTTAACATAATTACTTACTTGACTAACATTTACTGGATCAGTAGGATTAACACCTGGAGCAAGATTAGTAATTGTTTTTTCACCAAGATTCAAAGTCGTTCCCGTATTTACAACAAATTTAGAATCTACATAAGACTTTAAAACAGCGTCTGAGTCATTATTTGGATCTGATAAATTTATAATTCTATTACCATTAGCATTCAAATCTAAAAATATAGTACCATTGATTTTTATACGAAATGCTCCTTTCTAAACTTGGACATTTTCTATATATTCATTGATTAATATTATACTGCAATATAATACTTCTTTAACTATTGGAAATATTCTTAAAAATCTAAATGGATCCTCTTCTTCAACAACTTATATTTCTACTTTTTATATAATATTTTATATCAAAACCAAAACTCTTGTTATTGTTAAAACGACCACAATCAGAAATCACACTAAATTTAAATTAAAAAAACTTTTCATCTTTAAGTAAAAACATAAATAGTGGAATATGAATTGGCATATCAAAAATATAACTTATTGAAATCCTTACTGACCCAGCAGCAACAAACTCCTTAGGTACATCATCACAGTTTAATCCAGGAACAAAGATGTCAAATTCACTATAAAACCATCTACCTAATTTTAGTACATGAAGGCCAAGTAAGCATTGTGATAAATATTGTTTTGGTATACAATCTTCCACAATACTACGACTCCATAAACATTTTATTTCTATTAATGTACCTCCACCAACAGTTCCATCTGGAGAATATCTGTAAACACCATCACTAGTTAAACAATCATTTGTATTTTCAATAGTTCTATCTAATTTCATTTCTAAATATTTAGCAGCGATTGGCTTGAATGCCTTACCAAATAACATTTGCGGGAATCTCATTGGTTGAGAGTTAGCAATATATTTTTTAGTTTTCTATTAGCAATTAATTCAATATCACAATCGATTTGTGAAGAAAAAGCCGTATCATTTCCTAAAACAGAATAAACTTCCAATCCACCAATATTTAAGCTCATGGATCTTTTCCATTCATCAGACCCTTGAATACAATTCGTTTTTTGCATTAAATTTAGTCATTATAATTTTATTAAAAATCTTATCCTCCATATATCATATTTCCTTTACTATAAGTGAAATTAGCACCACTTCCATTAGAAGTTAGCTCAGCACTATTCTCACAAAGAGTCAAGTAATGGATTATCAATGAGTTTCCAGCAGGTACAGCACTATTGAACTCAACAGTTACATCTAACCGAGAAGTCACTCTAAGAGGCTCATCATTATATTGCAAGTCAATAACATGAATAGGATAAAGTGACATCCATTCTGAGAAAGAAACACCGCCAGGACTAACAATCTCATTAACACCAAGATATTGCTTCCTGAAAGTTATGAAATCCATGAATTCAGGTGTATACTTACTAAATTTTGCCAAAGTAGATCTTGGAACTGCACGATATTAACGGCACTAACGTTGCTGGAAGTGGTAACACCACATCTTTTCTTTGAGGTGTAATTTCATACAATGTTGTAACAACAAACAAACCTCTGGGTATAGTAGTATCAGCTAAAGTAGAGATCCATCGACCGTTAATTGTTTTTCATATAATTCTGTTGTTAAACAACCACCAACCGTCGCTCTCAAACGTTCTATAGCAATATTTCCATCGGATATTCTGTTTAGATAGTTAAAGTTTACACCGTCATTAGAATTAACAGGGTCGTTTTCTAAGAAGATAGAGTATCCATTTATATCTAAATTTCCATTGAGAGTTCCACCTGTTAGTTTAATGAAGTTAAAGTCCATATACGATTTATTTGCAATATCATTATCAGAAGTAGGAGGTCCTCCAACAGATACATTCCCATTTACAGTCAGTGTTCCATTAATAGTTCGACCAGTCTTGGATAGTTTACTGTCTGCATAATCTTTACTTGCAGCATCACTAGGGTTTAGAGGATTTGCTAGTTCTATTAACTTATAATTTTTCATATCGATATCTCCATCACATGTAGTCCCTCTTGATACTTTAGTAACGAAATTGGTATTTATATACATTCTATTTACCGCATCTCCAACATCAACAAGATCACCTAAATTCTTTATTAACTTTCTATTCATACTTAAACTGCCTGTAAGTACATCACCACTTTTTTAATGTAATTTGTTATACCAATTCTTCTTCTTTTAGGTCTGAACATTTCTATACAATAGGTAAACGAAAATCAATGTAATTTATTCCACTTGCAACAGTAAATTTATCGATAGCATATCTACACGTTCCATCAATGTAAACTATTAAAACAAGAGTACCTAGTATAGTAACTAGTACCACTAACTCTATAAGTATTATCAGTGGATAATTCTACGTAAGAATTTTTGTCAGTTACGTACATAATTCTACTTACCATTGCAAAGTTGGGTAACATCCCTGGAAAAATGTTTAAGAATTATCATGTAGGCAATAACTTTTCCAGTGGCTGCAATAACAGGCTTATCACTAGGAGTAAGTTGTTGGGGTTGAAATTTATTTCCTGTGCTACCGTTAGCTGTAATAATCAAACCAAGCATATCAAGATAAAATATAGATGGATAAGTACGAGAGCTTGCTCCAAAATATCGAAATGATATTTGTTTATTATTATCTATATATGGTTTTGTTACAGTTTCAGAGTCTTTAAGTTAGTAATATTCTTTCCACCCATATTCATGCTCGCCGTTGCTTTACCTTGAAACACCTGTGTCATATTCTTTAAGAGTCCATAGTTTATAACTTAAAAGATCCTAAATCACTGTATAGAGTCCCGTCAGCAGAGTTGCCTGATATACCAAAAGCACTCTTTGATTCAACTGTGACATCATCTTTCCATTAGTGTTTGAAAAAACCCTGACATACTTGAAACAGTTGCTAAATCACCTATAACATTTGTAGCCACACTTCCTCCAAAGTTTTAACTAAAAAAATAGCTCAAGTTTATTGCATCACCTTTTCAACTCAATAAATAGCTCAAGTTTATTGCATCACCTTTTCAACTCAATAAATAGCTCAAGTTTATTGCATCACCTTCATTAAAAAGGTAGCCTAAGTTAGTTATTTTTTCCGTTAGCGTTAAGATCTTTGTGAATAGATCCATTAATCTTTCTAACTTTTTCCATTGACTTATAATATATGAAGAATAAAAAAGGTAAAGGAGTTGATAATATAAAAGAAGGAATTGATACAACTAAAGAAGTGGTAGGAGGTGTTACAACAGCGACGGAAGTAGGTTCGAAAGCTGCTATAGAGATAGTACCCAAAGTTGCTATGAAGCTGCCCTTACAAGCCTCAAACAAGATCACAAAGATTGTTCCAAAGGTAAATAAAATTGTTTAAAGTTATTGTAACAGCAACCAAAGCTCTAGGAGGATTTCTATCAGGAGTAACAGGAATAGTTAATCTTGGTTTGTTTATAAAAGAAATTGTTGATGACGTAGCTCCTGGTAAGAATGGACAAGTCTTCTGGAAAACAATGGCAGGTAAAAAAGAAGGGCTATAAAAGACGGTTGCAAGTTTGGAAGTAGATTTCTACATTAATGAGATATTATTAGAAGCGGAAAAAGCAAAGAGTAATTGATATCTTAACCCTAGAAATTTTTTATCTGATACATTTGGAGACGAAGTTTCTTGGGATGCAACACAGCTCGATCCTATAGCTTGGAAGAAGAACTTTCTTGAAATGAGAGGAGGATTTCTACCTGTTATCCCAGCCATCATTGCTAGAATAGCAAGTTTAATAGGAACAGATGGTTTAGCAGTTTCAATCACTGTAGCCGTTGCGCGATTGATAAAAAAAATAGTAGATGAAACAATGTATACAGCCAGAGCACCTAAAATGAATACTCACGAAGAGAGAATGAGTGCATTATCACTTCAAGGAGAAAGATTAAATAATGCTATTGTAGACTTGAAAAACATGATAGAACTACTTGATAAGGGAATAGATATAGATCTAAGTGAAAAAGTACAGAATTCATAAGTCAAAATTAGGTTGACCTACCTTAATAAAGGGAAAGAGCTTGTGGAAAAAGGAGGTGTTAGTTATAGTGAGGATTTAAAACGAGACATAAAAAAAGTTGAAGCTTCAACTGTTGGTGGTCGTAAAACGTATGACTATAAAGCTGAGAGTGCAATGCTATTGAGTAATCTTTTTGTACAAGGTAAGAGTCAAGAAGAAATATATAACGAAATGATTAAACTTAGAGATGAGCTCAAGCGAAGATGTAAGAACTAGAAGTCATTGTAGCGAACTATTTTATTATTTTCTGTTAGAGTGTAAGTAAAATTGAGTTTGGCAAATTGCAAATGTAAACGTATAGCTTCCATGTCTCTACCAACAGCTGCTTCCCCTTGGTCACTGAATAAACAAATATAATAAGACATTTTATTTATTTTTATTCGCACTGCCCATTTATTTGCACGATCATGCCAAGATACACCAATAAAACCAGAAGTGTTATTTCTTAGTTTTCTCTTATTTCCTTGATTTTCACCAGAAGTTGCTTCACGTAAATTATTAAATTATAAAGGAATTGTTTAGTTTGTCATTATCAATGCGATCAATCTCATTCAAAGAGAATTTACCAGTCACTATTAACCACGCCAATCTATGAGCATAGTATGATTTTCCATTAGTTCCAATTTGACTATAACCGTTAGATATACTTCCAGCTTCATCTCCTCGATATATATTTCCCCGACTTATATTCCATAAAACTTGCCTGTAAAAGCATTGTGAGATAACAATTCATTGACACATTCTCTCAAAGCAAATATTTCATCTAGATCCATTTCTATATATAGTTTTATAAATGTTAAATATAATTCTAATTTATATATAATGTATCAAGAAGTCAAACTTGATCTATCTGATCATCATATTGATCTAATTAATAAATCTATGGAACCAATCTCTACAAGATTAAAACATGTTAATCTTAGTAGTACTAAATCCATTCTTGTGACAGATACTTAAAAAAGAACAATAGAAAAGTATAAGGCAAGAGGAGTAGGAATACAGTTGAATTTTAGTCTTAAATAGTTAACGGCAAATAGAAAACACGGCCGAGGTACTATTGATATAATAAATAAGATATCTGGAGGAAGATAATTTCACTTCAAGTTGCCAGCAGGAGTAAAATCAAAATTTGTTTTAAATGGAAATTTCAATAATACTAATAGAAATAGTTATGCGGATCTGGGAACTAAGTTCACTCTAAAAACGGAACAAGGTTTACAAGGTCTTAATGATCTTGATAACCGTGCACTTATCCACGATCATACATATACAGAAACTGGTGGAATGTCAGAACCAAGAAGAACAGAAATACGGAATCTGTCAGACCTTGTTCTTGCTGAAAGTGCAGCCCGGATTGCTCTTGATCCTAAGCAGCCTGCTAGTGTTAGGGAGGACGCTAAAACAGTGGCTGCTATCATGGCAGCAAAAGCAAAATTGGGTTTAGATATTGGTGGAATGTTAAACGATTCATTCACAACTGATTTCTTAAAAGATAAAGTAAACAATCCATTGAGTTTGAATAAGATAAACAATTATCCCCGAGGCATTGTTGATAGGATGTTGGATATCAGTAGAAAAAATATATACAACTCTTTTTATTGTACAGAAAAATGACAGAATTGAGAAAAGATTTTGCCGTTAAAAAATATGAAGAGACTGTTCAGTTTAATAAAAAAATTAGGGGGTGTCTAATAAAATTAACATGAGCTAGATAGGCAATTAAATTTATAAATATAGTAATAGCATTAGGAATAACTGTTTCAAGTACTTATATTCAAACAACACCATCTATTAGCTATGCTGTAACTTTCTTTTCAGCTCTATCTGTAATGTTTGGGTCAGTTGATGGTGAGCTATCAGAAATAGACAAACGTAAAAGGAATGCTTCAAGTTCCAATTCTGAAATTATCAAAAAGATTACTAATGCTTTATCTGATGATGAGATTACAAAAGAATAGTTTGAAGGACTTCTATTAGGAAACTCACAAATTGAAATTATTGTTGGTTGATAACTTGTAACTCTTCACTAACAAAACTTCTCTTAATATCATTAAAAAAATATCTAGCTAGTTGTTCTCGTAATACCATTATTCTAACAATAGTATGTTTTATTAAACTCCATATCGCATCTGTAGCTCTTCTTCTTTTTTTCATCTTCTCCTTCACCTGGTTCTAATAAATATCTAACGGATGTCCCAAGTTCTAATAGCTGTCCTCCATGATATTTTGGTTACTTTAGTTTTACAGTTTCTTTTTTTATCGCCTTTGCAGGTTCTTCACTAATCATTCTTGTATCACTATTATTTGGATAATCAATAATCTTTCGTAAAATATCAATCCACTCTCTGTTTCTTGTGTAATCTCCTTTATTAATACTTTCTAATTCTTTTTCATACTGAGCAATAAATACTCTCTCAGCAACTGATCTATTCATTCTTTCAACGAATGCAACACTCTTTTTTGTGGTACCTTCAATGACACGTGTTTCATGTCTTTTCATTTCTTTAGCAAACTCACCTTTAAACTCTGATCCTGGATCAACTGTCATTTTTTTGGCCATTTCATAGGACCTTTACTGTAAATATCTATTATTGCTTTTGTTACTTCTTTAGAAGACTTTGTTTTAAGAGGTCTTGGATCTTTATATCTACTAGCAACATCAATAACACTAAGTGCATATTTGTATCCAGAATCATTAGGCATACACAAAATGTCTGCTTGATGATTTTCATTAGGCTCAACAATATTAAAGAAATGTTAAGGAATATTCTTAGGTCTTGGTTTGAATACTTGACTTATATCTGAGTCAGGATTGTATTCACCTTCTTGTTTCTTTCATTTATAGTTAAGAACGACATTCCATAGAGAATGTAAATATTTTGTGAGACATGCTTAAGCACATTTAATGAAGATGAATACCTTGAAAGAGGTCATCCTTATTGTATGCCAAAAAGAAAAAGGCCAAAACAAAAGTATGAAATACGTTGTTGTATCTGTGATAAAGATAAGGAAAAAACTGAATTTGATTGTAACCTTTTTCGTAAGAACTACACTATAATCCATTCATATTTTATCATAAATTTTAATTATTATAAAAAAGAAAAACCAACTAAGCTATATTCGTTGGTTAAGGAACACTTTGAAAAACAATGTTTTTGTACTTCTTTACATCATTGTTTAGACCATGAAGCTATCTGTTCCATTTCTAAATTATTTCCACCTGTTAAAGGTGAACACAAAGCAACAAAGGTAAAAGAGTTAATAGTTTTCATATTTCATTTATACTTTTCTGGAGCGTACATAACTAACCAAGAGGTTTACCTTTAATTTTCCACGACTATCAACGAAGTAATACTCTCTCGGTAACCTAGTAAAATATACATAGTAATTTAAGTTAACACCAGTTGTAGAAGTATTTATAGCTCTTACATCACCGGATACAGGAGTTGTATCAGAGTTAGGTTTTAGAAATGCTCAATTAGAAGATCCTACAACCATTACATTCAGAGTCATTATTGGTGGATCCATTTTATTTGTCCGTGAATAGGGGGTTGATAGATTTAGTATTGAGTTTAAAGCTTTTGGGTCCATTGAGGTTGATATTACTTCCGTTATTTTGTTAAGTGTTTTATCTACGTAATTCTTTGTAGCAACGTCAGAAGTGTTAATAGGCTCTGCAACGTTTGTTATTTAATATCCTCCCATATCATTATTTGTTGTTGAAAGAAAAGCTTTAAGTAATACATCTCTTTCATTCCACCATATGTAACACAATAGTCATCGTTTAATACTACCGGCTTAGTATTACCAGAATTCCAAAGAGTAGATGGTATACCTTTACCATCCATATTTAAATCTCCAAGCATTGTATCACCTGTCTTCTAAACATAATTATTTACTTGACTAACATTTACTTCATCTGAGGGATTAACACCTGCTCCAATGTTCGCAATACGTTTTCCACCAAGATTAAGTGTTATTCCTGAATTAACAACAAGTTGGCGTCGGCATAGGCTTTTGTTACAGCGTCAAAGTCATTAACAGGATCACCTAAATTTATAGTTCTATTTCCATTTGCGTCAAGACCTGAAAGAATGAAACCATTATTCTTTGATAGACAATCTTCATTGTGACACTTTTTGTTCATCGACATAATTATTTATTAATATTTTAGATCTCTCTAACACTTCTGTAACCACTGGAATAATTCTTAGAAATCTAAACGGATCTTCTTCTTCAACAACTTGTATTTGTACTTTTTTATATAATATTTAATGTCATAACCAAAAGTCTTTTATTGTTAAAACGACCATATTAAGAAATTATATCAAATTCAAATTCAAAGTACTTCCCATCTTTAAGTAAAAACATAAAAAGAGGTCCTCTAATTTGCATATCAAATTCATAAGATGTTAAAATTCTAACTGTTCCTGCAGCAACATAATCTTTAGGTATATCATAGCAATTCAAACCAGGAACGAATATTTCAAATTCTGAATAGAAACATCTGCTAAGTTTCAAAACATGTAAACCAAGAAGACACTGTGCAAGATATTATTTCGGTATAAAATATCCAATATTACGACTCCATAAACATTTTATTTCTATTAGTGTATCTTGACCAATAATTCCATCTGGAGAATAACGATAGACCCCGTCACTAGTAAAACACTCATTTTAATTCTTAATACTTCTATTCAACTTCATTTCTAGAAATTTAGCTGCTATTGGCTCGAATTCTTTTCCGAACAATATATATGGAAATCTCATGGGTTAAGAGTTAGAAATATATTTTTTTAGTTTTCTATGTGAAAATTATTCTATGTCACAATCAATTTGAGAGCCAAATACCATATCATTAACTAACACAGAATACACTTCCGATCCACCTATACTAAGACTCATAGCTCTCCTCCATTGATCAGACCCTTGAATAAAACTTGTTTTTTTGCATTAAATTTAGTTATTATAATTTGTATTCAAAATCTTTCTCTTCACAAACCATATTCCCTTTTCTGCAAGTGAAATTAGCACAATTTCCATTATAAGTTTGTTCAGCAGTATTTTCACAAATAGTCAAATAGTGGATCAGTATTGAAGGAGGATTATCATCCGGTCATTTACTATTGAACTCAAGACTCACATCGAGTCTTGTTGTTACTCTAAGAGGTTCATCATTGTATTGGTGATCAATTACATCAATTGGATAAAGCGTCAACCACTCAGGATAACCAACACCAACTGGTTCAGTAACTTCATTAAGACCAAGATATTGTTTTCTAAAAGTTGTGAAGTCCATGTAAGATGGTGCACATTTTCCTTTTTTAAACTCATTTGATCTTGAAACTGCAGAATATTGGTTTGATCCATTAGCAAGTACAGTAACACTCTTAATATCACAATGTTGTGAGTACAAGGGTTACCAGTATAACTATTGTACTTATTTAAGTTTTGAGCTGCGACGATCAACCACCCAATTGTATCAATGTTATTTTGAACTGATAGAGTTTTAGTGAACTTAGTTGCTTGATTAAAAGATGTTATAGTAAAGTTTTCATAACGACAAACTCTGTAATTTAGTCTTACTTTCTTTGATCTTTCACTTGAAATTTCATCAAGTGATCTTTGAATACTTTCTTTTGGTGTTACACATGGAATAACAAGACGCATTTTTTTCATTGCGATTTTGAAAGCATTCCACGTACCATCTGCTGCATTACCAGCAGCTCCTCTAGTACTCATGATGTTTGCAGCACCAGACGCAGCAGTCACAATCGCATTAAAATCATTTCCACCTATTCTAGTTGGTTCAAGAGTAAAGGGAATATTACAAAGAATCTTATTCATATCAGCACAAAAACCTGAAATTCGAGATAGAGGAAGTGCAATACTAAAATTTCCAGGTACATCAACGAGGTTTTTTATAATACCTCTTCTAACTAAAAATCCAATATTTGAGGTAATAGATCCTGATGCATTAGAACTAGTATAAGAATAAGTTAGAACTATATCATCAATAGAACTAGCTTCATCCTTTCTCCAATCAGTTGCAGGCCCTCCAGTCCAATTATTATCACTTGGATAACATAATAGCCCCATTAATGTTGAAACGTTTCCAACATCTTGTGAAAGAGAAAGGCTTTCAATTTCTTCTGCCCCAAGACGAACTCTCATACTATTAAACATCCACGCACCAGCGTTTTTAACTAGTCCTGCAGCAAGAGTTCTTGCGCGAGCTCCATATGCTCCACCAGCAGCAGTCTGTTCTTGTAATTGACCTTCAAGTAAAACATAACCTTCAGATAGGACGTAAGAGGTTTGTTGTTCACCAGGTACAATGAATGAAACTAGTTTATTATCAATACCATCAGTTTGATTTCCATTAACTTGATAAAACTCTCTAAATTGATAGCCTTAAATTGATAGTTTGTAATCAGAAAATTTGGCGTCTCCAAGTTCGAGTATTTTATCGATAGGTGCGCTCGCCATTCTTTATCTTTATAAAAAGCTAAAAATTTATTTTTGAATATATAATCTTTTTCCTCATACTTCCATCATAACTATCAAGTTTAGGAGGAACAACAGTTTTCTCTTTTATTACTTTCTTAATTTCTTAATGTTTTTTGATCTTTCTTTTTAGGAGTTTGTCAATAGTCTACTTTTGCCTCTTCCATTTTTACTTTTCTTACTTTTTTAGTTTTTGGTTTTAAGTTTCTCAAGCATTGCACGTTTAATCTCAAATTCCAGTTCCTGCATTTTTCTTAACATAATCTTCCTCTTTCTTTCGTTTTTCAAGTTCATATTCTTGTTCTTTTTTTCTTCTATCTTCTTCAAGTTTATTATCCATCCCTTTTCTGTTAACAGCCTAATCTCGATCAATCTTTTCTTTTTTAGTTTGTAGTTCAGTAAGTTTCTTACCTTGATGCATATCAATTCCTTTGCTGGCGATGTTCATACCTAGACTAGTTAATCCAGTTAAAACAGGTGTTACTCTTCCAACACCATCTATTACTTTGTCTAAAACTCCAGATCCATAATACTTTCCTCTTATTTGTCCATGACCAATACTTGTATAACCCGCTATTATCTTTACTACTTTGAAATTTCTATTGTAGCTGTAACATCTTTAATTGTATCAAGTCTGTTTCCATTTTGATCTGCTCAAGTAATCCTAAAACTGCCCAATGATTCTATATCACCCCTTGTTGGTAAGTATACTATTTTTGTAATATGTAAATAAACTATCTCACCAGGTGCGACGACGTCTCTCGTATCAATGGTATATAAAGATGAAAATTGTTCTAAAAACTCTTTTCTTTTTTCTATATAATTAAGTTCAGGATTAACTATATCGCAATCAACGCTTATCCATTCTACATCATTGTTGTTAGAGGATTTCATTTTATTCCATGCAATGCATGTCCCAGCAAAGTAGTGTGCTTTTTCATTTTTTTATCTTCTTCTCTTCCATTGCTGTAATCATAATCAGGAGCGTATGTTCCTTGCTCTATTTTATTAAAATCTAGGGTATCTCCAATGTTATGAATAACACAAGACATATAGCTCGCTCGTAAAACTACGTATGCACCTACTACTCTCTTAACTATTTTATTACCTTCACCAACACTAAAAATAATGCCAGTACTATATCTTCTGAGGGGTCGAAAAGTGATCCAGCTCCGTCTAGTCCTCTATTTAACGCTGCGACAATTCTAGCACTATCATAATGACCAGGAGGAACAGAAACGGAATAGTTACCAGATGAAAATAATACGATTAGTTTGAAACCAAAGCATATCGTTTTCGAGAGTATCAATTTTTACAATGCTTTTATATGTGTAAGTAAATTCCACTCTTCTTAATCCAACTTTTTTATACCCAGATTTGAGACCAAGCATTATTGGAGGATATTTAGTTTTATAATCTGCGTTAGAAGTCACTGATAATGTAAACTTCATTTTCTATATTTGTTTTACTTTTTTAATAACTATTGTAGATACAACATCTGTAATTGTATTATTCCTATTTCCATTTTGATCTGTTAAAGTAATTTTATAGCCACCTAATGATTCTATATCACCCCTTGTCGGTAAGAACATTACATTTGGAATATGTGAATCAACTTTTTGTCCTGGAAAAATGTCATCAGTGTCAATAATATATAAAGATGAAGATTGTTGTGAAAACCCTTTTCTTTTTTCTATATAATTGAGTTGAGGATTAACTAAATCAGAGTCAACACTTATCCATTTTGCACCACTATTATCAGGTAACAACAGCTTTTTATTCCATGCTTTGTAAGTTCCAGCAAAATACATAGCTTTTTCAACTGCTTCATAAGGAGTTCCTCCAACCATGTCACGGTCAAACGTTCCTTGTTCATTTGAGTAAAAGCCTAATGTATCTCCAATGCTAAAAAATTCATCCTCTTTCTTAATAAAGGAATTAGGTTCTATAACAGTTACAATTGGTAAAACGGTCTTTCTTTTTCTTCCTCTGTTCTTTGGTGTGGTGGGAATTGTAGTAGGTTCTATACCACTTACAGCAGGTTCTATAACACTTACAGCAGGTTCTATAACACTTACAGCAGGTTCTATACCACTTACAGCAGGTTCTATACCACTTACAGCAGGTTCTATACCACTTACAGCAGGTTCTATACCACTTACAGCAGGTTCTATACCACTTACAGCAGGTTCTATAACACTTACAGCAGGTTCTATACCACTTACTATAACACTTACAGCAGGTTCTATAACACTTACAGCAGGTTCTATAACACTTACAGCAGGTTCTATAACACTTACAGCAGGTTCTATACCACTTACAGTTGGTAAAGCGGTTTTTCTTTTCCTTCCTCTTTTCATTGGGGTACTGGTGGTAGTTGGTTCTTCAAGTACTTTTATACTTCCTTTATTCCTCTTTGGAGTTCCGGTAGATGGATTAATGTTAAGACTTTCTGCCACTGTCTTTTAAACACTATCGAGAATTTCTTTTATTTCTTGATTAGCTGCATTAGTCTTTGCTTGATTTACTCTGGTTATTGCTTTTTTATGTTTTCCAGATGTAATATCAGCAATTACTTTTTTCAAAACTGAAGAAACATCGTGAGGTGCTTTAGGTTTAGCTTCTATTGCCTTTTCAGTTAGTTTATTACTCTCCATTTGAATTGCAAGGTTAGGTATCATTACTTCAAGTTTATTAAAATCAACATCACCTAAATCATTTTTTGAATTTTCTAAAGCACGTTCATTTAGTTTATGTTCTACTTAATCTCTAGCAACAATTTTGGCTTCTATTCTTGCCATCTCTTCATCGTTGTTAAGTATGGTTGCGGTATTTTACTTATCCAAATTACTAAGAAAGTTTTCTAAATCAAGTGATTCTTGAACACTTACTTCGTATTTTATATTTTTACGTTGATACAACTTTCCGTTTATCCTTTCTTTCCTATTAATTATTGAAAATAGTTATTTGTTGTTTTCCTTCTTCGTCAACGGACCAAAATCTTCCCTCATCTTCAGTTTTAGTTAGGTCTACAACGCAATAACCAAATCTTTACCTTGTACTAGAATCAACCCAATCTTTAAATTGTTTCCTATCTATATCACCAACATAAGACTCTCGGATATTCTCAATAACGTTATTGTTTTGTTTGAATATTATAATAAAGTTTATATTATTCCTAATCTCTCGTCTAGGAATTTTTGTAAATCCTTGAGCAAGGTAGAATACGTTCATTCTTGTATGCCTTCCTCTAGTAAAATAATCTAATATCTTTGTTTGATCTTCAGACATAAGATCGTCTAAAACAATAGCATTTCTACAATTCTTTTATGAATCAACATCTGGTATTTCACCTATTCCATTAACTTAAACGTAAGAATGACTACCCTTTGTCATATCTATAAATCTACGATACAGGGGTTGATCTGAACTTGTTGCAATAATAGTACAAACATCATACTTTAACCTTCCTAAAAATATCCAATTCAATATAAACTGAGATTTACCACTTCCACTTGGACCTAAAACTAATGCTCTAATAGGTACTTTAGGCAATGGTTCTTGGTGTCCAGTGCTAATATCCTGTCCAAAATTAAAAGGCTTAACCTTTAAAGACATTCTATATTAAATTTGTTTATATTTGTATGTGGAGATTTATTTTATTAAGTGTAAAAAGCCAACTAATATAATCCATGAAGAGTATGTTGAAATAGATAGTACAAAAGGATTAAGAGGAATGGTAAAAAGAAGTTTGTACAATCTGTAGCAAAAGGAAATCAAAGTTTGTTAGACTAAGAAGTACTACAGCTGCTGTTCCAGTTGCTATAGGTGAAGGATCTCTATCTCAAGGAAGAAGTATTGGAAGAAGTGTTGGTGAAGGATCTTTATCTCAAGGAAGAAGAATTGGAAGACGAGCAAGTGAACAACAAATAATTAGTGAGATAAAAAGCACGATAGACTAAAAAACTAAATAACTAAAAATAACTATATTTAGTTCATCTCTTGCAAAGACACATCTAAAGTTTTTTGTACCTAATTCTTTTATATAATTATTTAATTCTATATCATTCATAGCTGATGATTTTACTTTTTTTTAGATAACTAAAAAAAGTAAAATCATCAGCTTTGACTGATATAGAAATAAATAATTATATAAAAGAATTAGGTACAAAAAACTTTAGAGGTGTCTTTGCAAGAGATGAACTAACAAAACAGTTAGAGAATAAATGTCTAATTGTAACACTGGAAAATCAGACCTTGAGATATATCACTGGGTTGCACTTAGGAAAGAAGGGTCTAAGTGTTTTTACTTTGATTCTTTTGGAGTGCCGCCAATGCCTGAGGTAATAAGTTACTTCGGTGATATACCATCTTTTTAAACGTTTCAAATGCCAAAGTTCAATCAAAAAGATTGTGGAAGGTGTTTATTATTCTTAAAACTAAAGGAGTTAACTGATTTTGGAACAACGATGGAATTATCGATTTAATTTAAACAATGTATTTACCTTTTATAGAAATGGAAATCCAAAATAAAAAATTTGTAGTTCTTGAAAACGCTGTCGTTAACATTCCAAAAGGAAAGCCAGCTCGAGTTCACATAGAAGAGAAGATTTCTAAAAATTCTAATCAATACTACAACATGTGGCTATACATTACTGAAGATATAATGCCCTCTATTAAAGACATTGTTGAAAGGTCAAGCAAGAAACTTGATTTCAAAGGATATGATTTAAGTAAAAGATCTACAATGAAGTTCGAATTGATTTGGTATCAAGCCAAATATATTCTTCGATCAAAAAAATAAACTATTGAAGTTATGTTCTATTGCTGATGTAGTTCATAAATTTAGAAGTGATTTTTCTATTACTGGAGTTCTCGATGGTAGTTATGTTACTAAAGACTCTTACAACTATGGAAAGACTTAACATTAGATTGAAGCTTGATCAAGTTAAAGTTTAAGATATTATCAAACGAGGAGAATTCAATCCTGCTGATTACTAGATTAATAATTATATGAAACAAAATATTAGATTAATTAATTTTTTATATCTATTTTAATTTACAAACTAATGTTGAGGATTGAAATAGTGATGATAGAAGTTTTCCTTTTGCGATATCGGGAAATTTTTTGACAACCGAAGGTGAAACCGAGGTTGGAGAAAAATTTGACGATATCGTAAAAGGGAAAATACCTATCATCATACATGCCGTATTCCCATGGCCTTCATGATTTCGAGCCACAGGAACGACTCAAATTGTCCTCCTTGGTCGGAAGTGAGCAAAGCAGGGACACAGTAGCTTGATATCCAACCGTCGACAAATGCTTGTGAGACGGTGGACACTGAAATGTCGGTCAGAGGAAACGCTTCTGGCCAGCGTGTGAAACGGTCGACGACCGTAAGTAAATAGGTCGCACCGTCAGTGGGGTAGCGGCCCGACGAGGTCGGCGTGGACATGACTGAATCGACGTTTTGGGGTGGGAAACTGCCCAACGGGCGTCGAAGTGTGCCGAGCTACTTTGGTGCGTTGGCATGCGATGCAGGTTCGGGCCCAAGAGCGAACGTCGGAGTTCATATTCGGCCACACGAACGGCTGTGCGATCACACGCATCGTAACTCATATTCCTGGGTGTGCGAGTCCGTGCACTTTGTTGAACATTCGTCGACGGAAGGCAGCTGGCAAGTATGGGCGATCGTGGCCGGTAGTGTGGTCGCATAAAATGGTTCCCTGCGACGTCGGTATTGAAACCAGTTGAAGGTGCAGGGAATTAGTTTGTGCTGCGAGGATTTCGAGCTCTTGCCCAGCGGCGAGCTCACTGTAATCGATAGGATGGTCGTCCGTATCGAAAACAGCTTTAGCTCGTGAAATTGTGTCGGCGACGCAATTCTCAGAACCCTTCAAGTATCGGATGTCGGTAGTGAATTCGGAGATGAAAGCGAAGTGTCCCTGCTGCCTAGGTGTGAAACGATCGGATGATGAAACGATTGTGTAAACGATCGGGCGATGATCGGTGAGCACCAAGAAAGCCCGGCCTTCCACAAAGTATCGGAAATGTTGGATCCCAGAGTAAATAGCGAGAAGCTCTCGGTCGAAAGTCGAGTAGCGAGACTCTGCGGGTGGGAGTGTTCGAGAGAAAAAGGCTAACGGTTTCCACGCCCCGTCCAGTAGCTGTTGCAGAGCAGTGCTGATAGCTGTGTCCAAGGCTTCAGTCGCGATTGAAATAGGAGCGTCCGGTGCCGGATGGCCGAGCAGTGTTGACTCGGTCAACACATTTTTGCTGGGCTCGTAAGCATCGGCGTCCTCTCGCGACCACGTGACGTTGGCGTCGGCTTTTGGTCTGGTCGGGAGGAGCACATAGAGCCGCGCCAGCAAGCGAGGGCAGCTAGGGATAAATTGGGGGTAAACATTGGCCATGCCTAGGTAGCGACGAAGTGTTCGTGCTGTATCGGGTCGAGTGACAGAAACGATCGATTCGACTTTTGATACCTTTGGTCGGAGGCCCTCCGAGGATACATGGTGTCCGAGGTAACCAAGTGATGAAACACCGAAGAAGCTCTTAGATGGATTGATGATTATGCCATATTCCTCGAGGCGACGGAAGATTGCTTCCAGGTTCGTGGCATGCTCGGCTTCGCTGACAGACGCAATTAAAAGATCGTCCAGGAATGGAAAACAGAAACTAAGCCCTCGAGTTACCTGGTCGATTAAACGTTGAGGGTCTGGGCAGCATTCCTGAGGCCAAAACTCATTCGCTCTAATTGAAACAGCCCGAACGGTGTGATTACGGCGGTTTTAGGGACGTCGTCGGGATGAATGGGTATTTGATTATATGCTCCCACGAATTCGATTTTAGAGAAAACCACCTTGCCATGATGCCAGATGCGAAATCGTTGAGCAGCCGTACAGGGTAACAGTCGTGCTTGGGGATGCGATTCAAAGCACAGTAGTCACAGCAAGGACGCCAGTCGCCGTCTTTTTTGAGTACGAGGTGGAGAGGACTGACATACTCGCTCTCCGACGGCTCTATTATTCCCAGTTGAAGCATATCCTCAAATTCCACGAGAGCTGCTCTCAGGCGGTCTGGAGCCAGGCTTTGAAGGCCGGACCGGGCGGGCGGGCCGCTTGTGACGATGTGGTGGCGAACTGAATGCTTGATCGGTGCAGAGAGGTTTCCGGGTTTCGAGATGCTTTGGAATCGGCGAAGCAAAGCAGCATAGTCGGCCCGTAGAGTCGAAGGGATGCAGCAGAGATGATAGGGCGTAATCGACGAAGTAAGCTTGCATCTCTTTCGCAGCTGAGTGCGACCGTCGTATAGTGAGCGGTGCTCGAGGTCTACGATGATCCCGAAATGAGCGAGGAAATCGGCGCCGATGAGAGGGTACGAAACATCGGCTACAGAGAAGACCCAGGAGAGACTCCGTCGAATACCTAGGCTCAAGTTGAGGAGTCGTGAGCCGTATACTGCAATTAAAGAGCCATTGGCAGCCTGTAGATGAGACAGAGCAGGGCCTAGCCTTTCGGTAGCATTCGGTGGGAGGACACTAACCGACGAGCCCGTGTCAATAAGAAAGGGCATATCCGTGTCGGGGTCGTGTACGAATAGTAGGCGGCTAACTTCATTCCCCGGCTGTGGAGAAGCCTTCGCTAACAGTCCGGGTTCCTGTTTAAAGGAAACTTGCAGCCCGGTCGGCATTGGAAAGCCTTGTCCCCAAATCGTGCTTGATAGAAACACCAGCCGCCGTTAAGAGGCCCCTGTCCATGAGCACCAGCTCGCGTTCGGAGCTGCTGTCTGCTAGGAGAACTGCTACGAGAACGGTTGCCTCATCGCCAGTCCCTGTGCCTATCCTGGTTAGAGATTCGGAGTTCTTCTCGAAGGGCTAGCACCTCAGCTTTCAGAGACGGTCACTCTGACAATGAGCAGTGCTGCTCTTGCTCGGATACAGCCGAACGGACGGAGGCTGAACTAGCAGCTAATAGAGGCAGCGTCTGAGGTAACGTTATGGTGGCTGGTGGTGTAACGGCTGCTACGTAACATGCCGAGGCTTCCAGCATGCGGTAGGCCATTTCCGCAGGCACGCTAAGGCTGAGCGTGGCATCTCAACCCGACAGAATCGAGCTGACATCGGCCGGTAGGTGCTGCAGGAGCCGTTCGTGCAAAAGGGCTTCCCCTAACCGGTCACGATCATCGCCTAGCAGCTGCCGTAAATGCCAAAGGAACTGCCTCGGCGTGCGATCGCCGAGCGGCTCACCGGCGAGAAGCCGGCGAAGACTCAGCTGCTCAGAAGCAGAACAACATTGTAATATGGCCTCGCACAGTCGATCGTAGGGGTCCTCATCAGGAGGGTTTATTATGAGGTCGCGAAGCTCGTGAATTGTCGGCTCGCCAATGGCGGCTGACGTCAGGTGGAACTTAGTTCTCTGGTCCACAATGTTTAAAAAGTTAAATGCGACTCAACGCAGGCTAGCCTAAGCGCCGGATCGCTTCACAGAAATTCCGGCAACTTCACATGGCGATAAGAATCCGCAGCACCACTTTCAGGTTTAAGCCACAGTGATTGTTCGGTGAAAGAATACATACCTTGTTCGTATCAGCATAAGCGTCAGCAATTTGTAGGGGTGGTCTCCAGCTTAACACCCGGAAGGTTGACAAGCACATACGAGGTGCAGCAAGCATCGATAGCAAAAGGAGTCACTTATGTGTGTGTATCTCCGTCAGTAACTCCACAAAGTCATAAAGACCAGGTCGGTGTTACGCAGGAGAGTTTTGTATAGCGGACTCACAGCCTAAGCGGCTTTCGGTACGCATTCGGTAGCCAACAGACTTCGTCTCACGCAACGAAGAGAAAGTGGGAAGCATAGCAGAGTTAGGAGAGCAGTTGAGGTCACTGACCTCTCTACAAGATGTAATCGATCAAATTCATGGGCAGTACACCGGAGACACGTCCACTCGTGACTCCGGGAGCTGATCAAGAGAGCTGGCGAGAAAAAATTGCATCATTGGGTGGCCATTCAGGCAAACCTCCACCCAATCAGCTGTAGGCTCCCGGATGCAGAGACGTTATGCACTACGGCCCTGTCAGGCTAGGGCGGGGCAACAGGGGGGGGGGGGCAGATGCTGCACCCACAGCTCTGGCGCCCGGCTGGGTGCTGGGCCGCCCGACTGCCCTGCAGAGGGCTCCATGCGTAGCTGCCCGGCTGAACGCTTCGCTCGCGGCTGAGCAGCTGAGCACTCTCCTGCCCGCAGGGCTGAGCACTCCCAGCCAGGCTGCCCTGCTGAGCGCTGCCCCTACTCGAGGTAGAGCTCGTTGCAGCTACGAAACAACTCGGTCGACGTCAAAATAGATGGCACGAAGACGGTCTGCAATCTGCGGCACACAGTTCGCCAGCATGGTGAGGGGGGCGTGCAAGACGTGCACGAAAAAGCAGCGGTTGCACAGTGTGACCATTACAGCCAGTCCTAAACGCGTTATGGCCACCTGCGAATGTGCATGCATCTTCAAAAACTCTCTTTGAATGTCGGTACGTAGGTCTATTCACTAGCCCTATTTGCGGCAAAATGCGCGATACTTCTTAATTAAGTATCAAACCACTTTTCCCGTCACAGACTAAAGCTTGCTCGAGTCTTGAGCGTTGATTCTCCTACAGCTACCTGCCGACGGACCTGGCCCAATATTCTAGCTTGTCATTGATTAGTTTAGCTGTCGAAGAGTAAAAACTCCGCCCTAATATAGATGCAAATAATGCATTAGGCGCTTGCTATCGCTAACATTTAGAGGCTGAGAGCCCGGAGGACAATACTTGGCTGACCGTAGTTGGGCCTATGTTTGCATCAACCACGTGCTCACGCCTTACTGCCACAACTTACGAGTGTACATTGTAGCGTTCTAATATTTAGTAATTCATTTTTATATTTTATAATCACTTTATAATCGAGGACAAAAAATTTGAAATCTATGTAATATAGTAATGTGCCATCAAGGTCTAGCATTTCTTTTTGGTTTCCTGACATAACTAGGACGAAAGCTCAGTGCTCGCTGGGGTACAATTACTTGCTAACAGGTTATAATGCACTTCCATGGCAGACTTACCTCGTGACCCACGCCAACTTTCCTCCAAAGCATATACGACCGATTTGGTGGCCAGCTTAGTCTCGCCCACAGCACGTGCTCTAATCCGGGAGGTTAGAATGAAAATAAGTCTCAACGGAAAGACGTTAAGCAACCGGAAGCTGAGTTCGCTGCTACAGTCATCATTGTAGAATATAAATGAAAGGAAGGTGAGCATGTAAAAAAGCTTTTTCGGGAAAGTGCTCATTGCAAAGTAAAGTGCTCTGTTGGGAGTTGGCTGGGGAATAAACCCAAAGTTATGAGTTTTTTGGTGGATTACACAAACAGACGCGCGACGTCTTCTCTGTAGAAAAGGGTTTCGCCTTGGCTACAAAGCATAAGCACCCCTTGTTCAAGGACTTGCTGTAAATGCCTCAACATAACACGAGCCCATGAACGTCAGCTATTTATATTTTACCCGCAGGCTGTATGTGATCAGTCCTACTGTTTGGAGCTTCATTCAAAAGACTGCTTTAGCAGCTAGTTATCACGTCCGATCTCAATAATAATAATAATAATAATAATAATAATAATTCACTTGATAAAGCGCCCTCAGAGAACTTAATCTCTCTCTAGGCGCTTTACATTTGCTGTAAAGTGAAATGCAATTGAATGGTAAGTAAAATCATCCTTGAAAAACAAACGAAATGAATAATATGATTAGGGGTGACATGCACAGGGTCAGCATGCAAATGTGGTTAGTGGCAGCATGCACAGTGTCAGCACGCGTATGCACATCAAGGACGAATCACAGGGACCCACTAAATGCTGTCCTAAATAGGTGTGTGTTTTAGGTTCCTTTTAAATGTGGTCAGGTCAGGGAATGTTCTGACGCAGGTCGGGAGGGATTTCCGGGCTTTGGGAGCATATGAACTAAATGCATGGTCTCCAAAGGATTTAAGGTTTGTACGAGGTATAATCAATCCGAGATAAGGAGCTGTCTTCCATGATGGCTTACATAACATTTAACTAGCTCTTTAGTTTTCCTCCGCTTGATTAGTGTAATTCCATTTTTGCTGGGCTACCAAAACAGCAACCAGGCCACAGCAAACGGCTATAAATATGGCTGCAATGCTAGTTTTAAAATCTCAGAGGTTTGACAAAGTTGTCTTCTTTGCTACAAAAAAGCCCAGTTCTGAGCTGCTACTTCCATGCTACTCACTATTTAAACCTCCCTCCTGGCATAACTTTGCTTCCCACTCTCCGTGTGTTGCGTGAGATGAAGTCCGTTGGCTACCGAATGCGCAACGAAAACCACTTTGGCTGTGAATGTGCCATGCAAAGCTCTCCTGCGTCACACCCGCACATTCTTTGTGGTATCCTGGATTTACAGACGGAGATAAATTAAATTTGCTGGCTTTATGAATACGGAGCCAAAAATTAGAAACAGATTCTCCTTCGTGTGAGTCTGCCTGCTTGGCTACTGCCCTAACATGTGAGGACTCTTGCTGACGAAGTAGTGGGAACCGAAGGGAAATAGGTTGAAAATCTGACTCGATTTAGGAGGAAAGTCGGAGAAAACTGAAAGTAAACGCAGCTTAGCAAATAACGATTAATCCCAAAGCATTTTACTCAAGGTTAGCCAACCGCATGTGGTGCAATAGCATTCACCGATAACAAAGTGGTAGCATTACGCTGCAGCACGCAAGAGCGACCACATTTTGAAATTAAAATTGTTTATGTCCTTGAAGTAAAAAAATATAGGCAATAGCAAGCAATGGTTAAATGTTTCTTCGACCAGCCTTCGCGTAAAATGCTCCTAGGCCGCAAGATAGTCTCTCAACTACCTGTCTAGAACCCGATTGCTGCCGAGTGCAAGGCCTGGAGCTCAAATGCAATCCTACATGTTTCGGCAGTTGCTAAGGTCAATTAATTAGGTACTTACTAAGGTAAAATGTGTGGAGCCGAAGTAGTGGGTGGGCAGCGAGCTTGGAACCAGCTCGTTTGGTATTCCGAGCATCCTATCGAACCGCTCAGCACGTTCTTGCTCAAGCGTCACAGTGAATCTCTCTTAGTCGTCGTTGGGCCTGCTATGGCTTTGGCGGCCCAACTAAACGCTAGTCTGTGAAATCCGAACTCAATGTGCAATAGAACCCTCTTTTTAAGCAAAACTGTTTCTGAAAAAGTCCTTGACCTGCTTGATTGAAGCGGAGCTATGTGCTAAAATCGGTAAACTTTCTGACCACTACTGAAGGAGCCCCAACAGGCCTCTCTTTCTTTCACACCCCTAGACTCAGAAAAGCTACAGATGGAGACATTGTTATTGTAGGCTCAAACTATATTTTAAAGTCAGTAGCAGACCACTTACATATTCTTTCAAATTTATCTTTTTAACATCATCTGATAAAGAAAGACTAACAAGGGCAGTAATCTATCGACAGCCAGGTACTAAGCACTGCTCTATCCGATCCTATTTACATTCTGTGTGAGAGAAATCAGTCCTTCCTCTATACGGGTGGTCTCAATGGCCATTTTGATAACTTGACTGATACATGCAGCACGGAATCTCTTGCATTTACTGACTCATTGTCACTAGCGGCTCAAAAGCATCGCCTTACTCCCAGTAAGGATCACACCCTCAACCAAAATTTCCTCATACGATTGCACATTTTCATCGCCAATTATTCCAAAATTATGCCTACGCATTTAAATGCAGACGTCATTCAGTTTTCAATATGAAGCCTCCTCCCCATTTAAAATCACCAGTGAATAGCAAAAACTCTCAGCGGCTTTGTCCGTGGGAGAAAATCTGCTTCGCTTTTCGTTCGGTCTGCTGTCCTTCAGTTGGCGGCTTCTGCCGGAACAGTATCCTGTTTTAGTACAGCGGATTCAGCAGCTGTCGAGAGCAGAACAGCGGTCCAAACACATCTGATGCTTGGTCCCGTTCTGACCGGTAATCGTAAGTAGATTTCGGATATATGGATCTCGGATACCACGCTGGTTGACGGGCTGGAAGTGTTTATACCTCTGACTAAGTAAGCACACTCTGAGCCCAGACGGCCTTGGGTTTACCAAAGAAATTAAACTAGCTAGGTCTACTAAGCACGAGCTTAAAAAAGCATATAAAAAGACCAGCACTAACCATCCATTGACAGGCATAAGAGGTCTACTTTGGATCGTACCAATCGGTCCTCGCAAAGGTCAAGTGTACCTTCTTCAAACAAGTGGGTGGCTCACAGATGCACAATGAAAAAATGCTTATGTTGACGATAGACCATCTTCTGAATGCTCCGACGATAGCTCCTTGCCTAATGATCACTGTGCTGATCTTGCTGACATCTTAGAAGTAGTCTAACGGCAGTTGTGTGAAAGGTGCGGCCAAAAATGATCAGATCAGATCAGAAGCAGACGAGTCATATGGCAGTTGAAGTGTCGCCAGGCGAGAGCCAGTAGATATACCGTATTTTACTGGGCATAGGTATTTTTAATGGGCATTCAACATTGTTTAACACGTCTTCCTAGTTCCAGGTACATACAATTGCTAAAATTCGGGCATTTTTAAACAAGAATACCGCACTTAGTTTGGTCCATGGATTTGTGATGTCGAGTCTTGACTTCTTCACTGCTCTTTCGGCTGATCTACCGGTGTACAGCATAGTATAAATATGGAAACGCTTAACTGCCTCAGCAAGCAATATTCAAGTGCATTACGATGGATTTTTTCGAGAAGTCGGGCTAAGAAGAAATGGCTCAGACTGATGTCGTTTCGAGCAACTGGTATATACGTGTATTGTCACAATTGTGACGATGCAAGACTGATTGATGAGCAAGCATTCTCGTGTAGTTTATTTTTTATTAGTAATTAATGCTTTCTACCAGTTTTTGGAAGCTTACAGCCAATTCCAGGCTGGTGTTTAATTCCGTCCTGTCATTTTCAGTTAGTTTGTCTGGATTGCAGACTAATGCAAGAACTGCTTCCAGCTCATGACTTGCACTTGTGAGAAATTTGGTTTCAACTGCACAGAGAAAGGTCTCAGCAAGGTCACACATTGTATGCAACTCTTTCAAGTCGCGATGATCAAGATAGGCCTGATTGCCGATAGATGAGATTAGAACTCCCAATGAATCTGCTGTGGCCATTAAAAACTCTCGAGCCTCAGATTTCTCATGTGCCGCCTTCCGTGCAGCAGTGGCCTCCACCTGTGCCCCCATCCGAGCGTCCGAGCCCTCGTCCTGTGCTGCCATCCTGGCAGCTGTGGCTTTCTCCTGCACCACTATCCGGGCAGAGTCGGCCTCCTCCTGCACCACTATCCGGGCAGAGTCGGCCTCCTCCTGCACCAATATCCGGGCAGAGTCGGCCTCCTCCTGCACCAATATCCGGGCAGAGTCGGCCTCCTCCTGCACCAATATCCGGGCAGAGTCGGCCTCTCCTGCACCAATACCCGGGCAGAGTCGGCCTCCTCCTGCACCAATATCCGGGCAGAGTCGGCCTCCTCCTGCACCAATACCCGGGCAGAGTCGGCCTCCTCCTGCACCAATATCCGGGCAGAGTCGGCCTCCTCCTGCACCAATACCCGGGCAGAGTCGGCCTCCTCCTGCACCAATACCCGGGCAGAGTCGGCCTCCTCCTGCACCAATATCCGGGCAGAATCGGCCTCCTCCTGCACCAATATCCGGGCAGAGTCGGCCTCCTCCTGCACCAATACCCGGGCAGAGTCGGCCTCCTCCTGCACCAATATCCGGGCAGAGTCGGCCTCCTCCTGCACCAATACCCGGGCAGAGTCGGCCTCCTCCTGCACCAATATCCGGGCACAGTCGCCCTCCTCCCTTACCGAACTCCAGGCAGCATCCAAATTTTTCTTAGGCGCCATCACATTATCTACTCGAACGGTCGTCGAGGCAACCGCCTGCTTCTTCGTAGCTGAATCAAGCTTCACTAACTCTTCCTTAGATTCCCTGAGCCCCGCCGACTCATCTTTATCTTCCTCATCCCTGTAAGCCCCGTCCAACTCCGTCAACTTCACTTGCTCAGCTCTGTCGATCACTACCATCTGACCATGCTTATCTCCAGCCAGTGTTTCCAAATGCTCATGATCAGCCCAGCCAATAGCAATCGACTGCTCTTGTTCAGCCACATTGATATCAACCGGTGTCTCCCACTCAATCCCGCCGAGCTTCGTCGAAATCTCGTGACCAGGCCGAGTGAGTACAGGCGACTGCCACTCCAGCGACTGCCCAGCTCCACCGAGTGCTGCTGACTGCTGCTGCCCAGCTCCGGCATTCACAGCCAGCTTCTCTAGGGTATACCTGTCTGTTGGCTTCGACTGGTCTCGCTTAGCTTCGTTGATCTCCACGGACTGCCCTAGATTAGCTTCGTCAATTTCAAACTGTGGCTCTTGCTCATGCCGGCAGAGCCCAGCCGAAATATTTTGCTCACACCCAGCATAAACATTCGGCGGCTGCCTTTGCACATGTGCTGAGAGCAGACTTGACTGCTCCTGCTGAGCCACGTTGTCAATATCCACCGGCGTCTCCTGCTCAGACGTACCGAACGCTGCCAAAATGTTTTGAGAGGACCCAGCTGGTAAAGCTGACCACCCTTGCTCAGACACGTCGACCACTGCCGACTGAAATTGACCAGGAAGTACAGATGCAGTCAGCCGTGCTTGACCGGGCGTTTCGTCATCATAACTGCCGACAACATGAATCTTAGATCCAGCACCAATATTTGTCATCTCCCTTTGCTCCTGCTGCTCCTTAATCATCTGGCCGTGTGTGAAGCCAGCTGCTCCAACAATTAAATTGACTTGCAACGGTGGTGCATTTACCGACTCCTCCATGTCAGCTCCGGCTCGAACCTGTGACAGGACTTGCTCAGTACAGTCGATCACATCAAACTTATCTAACTCATATTCGCCACCTGCAGACGACCACTCTTGCCCCACCAGTTCAGTTACAGAGAGTGCCGACGCCGGCTTTCGATCAGCTCCCGACCGAGCCGACGCCGGCTTTCGATCAGCTCCCGACCGAGCCGACGCCGGCTTTCGATCAGCTCCCGACCGAGCCGACGCCGGCTTTAGATCAGCTCGCGACCGAGCCGACGCCGGCTTTCGATCAGCTCCCGACCGAGCCGACGCCGGCTTTCGATCAGCTCCCGACCGAGCCGACGCCGGCTTTCGATCAGCTCCCGACCGAGCCGACGCCGGCTCTCGATCCTCTACCGACCGAGCCGACGCCGGCTCTCGATCCTCTACCGACCGAGCCGACGCCGGCTTTCGATTCGCTCCGGACAGAGCCCACGGCAGCTGCCGCTCAACTTGAGACAGAGCCCACGGCTGTGGCCGCTCAACTCGAGACAGAGCCCACGGCTGTGGCCGCTCAACTCGAGACAGAGCCCACGGCTGTGGCCGCTCAACTCGAGACAGAGCCCACGGCTGTGGCCGCTCCACCCGAGACAGAGCCGACGGCTGTGGCCGCTCCACCCGAGACAGAGCCGACGGCTGTGGCCGCTCCACCCGAGACAGAGCCGACGGCTGTGGCTGCGGCCGCTCCACCCGAGACAGAGCCGACGGCTGTGGCCGCTCCACCCGAGACAGAGCCGAGCTGTGGCCGCTCCACCCGAGACAGAGCCGACGGCTGTGGCCGCTCCACCCGAGACAGAGCCGACGGCTGTGGCCGCTCCACCCGAGACAGAGCCGACGGCTGTGGCCGCTCCACCCGAGACAGAGCCGACGGCTGTGGCCGCTCCACCCGAGACAGAGCCGAGACTGTGGCCGACGGCTGAGACAGGCCGAGGCCGCTCCACCCGAGACAGAGCCGACGGCTGTGGCCGCTCCACCCGAGACAGAGCCGACGGCTGTGGCCGCTCCACCCGAGACAGAGCCGACGGCTGTGGCCGCTCCACCCGAGACAGAGCCGACGGCTGTGGCCGCTCCACCCGAGACAGAGCCGACGGCTGTGGCCGCTCCACCCGAGACAGAGCCGACGGCTGTGGCCGCTCCACCCGAGACAGAGCCGACGGCTGTGGCCGCTCCACCCGAGACAGAGCCGATGGCTGTGGCCGCTCCACCCGAGACAGAGCCGATGGCTGTGGCCGCTCCACCCGAGACAGAGCCGATGGCTGTGGCCGCTCCACCCGAGACAGAGCCGATGGCTGTGGCCGCTCCACCCGAGACAGAGCCGATGGCTGTGGCCGCTCCACCCGAGACAGAGCCGATGGCTGTGGCCGCTCCACCCGAGACAGAGCCGATGGCTGTGGCCGCTCCACCCGAGACAGAGCCGATGGCTGTGGGCTGTGGACAGAGCCGATGCTGGCAGCCACCCGAGACAGAGCCGATGGCTGTGGCAGCTCCACCCGAGACAGAGCCGATGGCTGTGGCAGCTCCACCCGAGACAGAGCCGATGGCTGTGGCAGCTCCACCCGAGACAGAGCCGATGGCTGTGGCAGCTCCACCCGAGACAGAGCCGATGGCTGTGGCAGCTCCACCCGAGACAGAGCCGATGGCTGCCGCCGCTCAACATGAGAAAGTGCTGGTGAGTGATCAAGCTCAGCTCTAGCAATCCCTGAAGATGGTTCCTGCTCAGAGCGAGCAAGTAGTGGTGACTGCTCCGGCTTGGTTCCGGCTAGGGTTGGTGATTTCTCCTGATCAGCTCGAGCGAGCACCGATAAGTCATGTTGCTTATTCCTGTGGATTTTTGCTGACTGTGGCTGCATTCCATCATCAGCTTTCATCGACTTATCTCGCTCTTTCTGGTCCATTTCAATCTGAGACATCAGTTCAGGCCCAGTGAGCGACTGCTCTAGCTCAGCTCGGGAAAGCAACAACGACTGCTCCAGCTCGGCTCCTGCAAGATGTGACGGCATCTTCTCCTCACCTCCAGCAGATGCACACAAAGGTTTCTCAGCTCCAATAAACACCTTCGACAGCTCTTGCTCCGGTACATCAAGCGCCGATAAGTCCAGTTGCTTATCCTTGTCAATTGGCACCGACTGGTCGAGCATTTGATAATTGATCTCGACCGACTGTTTCAGCTCAGGCTCGTTAATTTCCACTCGCGACGCCTGCTCAGGCCTTTCGAGCATAGTTGAAATCCTATGGTTGGGCCCAGTAGGTATGTCCGCCTGCTGCTGCACAGTTCCTACGAACATAGTTGACTGCTTGTGCTGAGCGTCTTTAACCTCCGACAACAGGCCCTGCTTAGCCTCGTCAGTTCCCAACAACTGATTTGGCCAACACATGTCAAAACCAATCGGACTCTCCGGCTCATTTCCGAGAAACGCCAGAATATCCTGGACAGCTCCGCCTAGTATGTCTGACTGCTTTTGCTCCGGCCTGTTGACAGATGCCGACGAAAGTTCAATGTGATGCAAAGCTGTGGGCTGCGTTGCATCAGAGGGCTTTTCTTCTTCATAACTTCTGAGAGCCGGTATCGAAGAGGCAGGATCTTCATTTGTGTTTCTTCTTCGAGTGTCTATCTCGTTATTCATCTGGGTACAAAATGTATCCGTGATTTCAGGTGCTTGGAGGATGACGTTGACTCGCCTCGATGGTGTAGTTGCCGACTCCTCGAGCTCAGGTCTAGATGGCTCTGCCGACCGGCCCTGCACAGTCCCTTCGATCATCACCGAAGGTTTGAGCTCACCCTCAATAACTGCCAAGGAAAGGTCGTGCTTATTAACGTCGATCTCAACTAACTGCTCTTGCTCACTCTCGTCGGCTTCGATTTTAGATTCTTGCTCAGACTCGGCAAGACCAATTACAATCCTCTGGTCAGCCTCGGGAAGCTGTTGAGGTTGCTGCTTCATAGTTGGAGTTAGTGCCAACGAGCGATCAACCTCAGCTCCAGTAATCGCAGAAAATAGGTCCTGCTCAGCGCCAGAAAGTCCTGGCGACTGCTCCGGCTCTTGTTCAGCAAGCGCCTGCAGCTGCTTCAGTGCAGCTGCAGCCAGAGCAGGAAGGTTTTCAAACTTAGCCCCAGCATGTATCGGAAAGTCTTCGTGCACATGTGTACAAAGCTTTAGCAATAGCTCCGGCTTAGGTCCAGCTGAAACTGAAGACTTATCAGGCTGAGCTCTACAAAGCTTCGCTGACTGCTCCACAGCACTCCCTAGGTCCGCCGATAAATCATGCTCAGGCCCAGACGACTGCTCCATCTCAGCTTCTGGATGCCCAGACGACTGCTCTAGGAGTGCTCGAGCAAGCGCTAATGATTGCTCGAGCAGAGCTCGAGCGAGCGCCGTCGACTGTTCTAGTAGAGCTCGAGCAATCACCGACGAATGCTCCAGTAGAGCTTCAGCAATCGCTGACGAACGCTCCAGCTGGGAAGAAGCCTGTGCTGACGACTGAAAAAGCTCAGCTCGGTTGAGCTGCGAATGCTGCGAAAGCTCAGCTCCGGCTAACGATGACGACTGATCCACCACATGCACCGATAAGTACTCTTTATCAGTAACAATTGGCATAAATTGGTGTTGTCTAGCCTCATTGATCTCCAAACACGGCTCTGACTCAGCCTCATCGGTATGCTTGTGTGACGCCTGATTATCCCAGCCGATGGCCGTTGCAATATTCAAGTCGGCCCCAGCAGGTTCATGAGACAGCTGCTGCGAACCGTCAAGTGCCATCAACTGTTTGTGGACAGCTGCTGACGGAATACACACATGATGTGAAGCTGCAGGCTGCAGTACCTCACATTGCTTTTCTTCTTCATAACTGCCGAGAGCCTGCATTGCAGATGCCTCACTTTGATCTGCTTCTCTTCTTCGATCATACATTTTCTTTACCATCTGGGCGAAAAAAGCATCGGTAATGCCAGCTGCTCGGAGAATGACATTGACTCGCCATGGTGGTGTAGATTCCGACTCCTCCGACTCAGCCTCAGCTGGCTCTGCTGACTGGTCCAGCAAAGTCCCTTCGGTTACAGTTAATGTTTCAAGCTTAACCCCGTTAATCGTTACTAACGGGTCTTGCTTGTCATTGTCGATCTCCCCATGCTCTTTCTCAGTGCCGGCAACTTGCATTTCCCGTTCAGGTTCCTTGAAACCAATCGACATCATCAGGTCAGCTTTAGCAAGTGCCTGATGTTGCTGCTGCAGAGCTCGAGCAAGTTCTGACGAGCCTTCAAGGTCAGCTCCTGGATGCTCTGGATATATCTCGAGCTCATCTCCGGCCAGCGATGAATAATTGTCCGGCTGAGGTCTGGCAACCTTCTTTGACTGCTCCTCCCCAGCTGCACTCAGTTCTGCCGATAAATCATAACCAGTATCAAATAGCTCTGCCGATGACTCGTTTGCACCTCCAGGTAGTGGTGATGACTGCTCCGGCTTGTATTCATTACCGGCCGACGAGTGCTTGAGCTGAGTTCCTGGAAAATCCGACGACTGTTCTCGTTCTGCACTCGGAAAGATAGATGACAACTGCTCCTGCTCAGCTCCTGCTGGTAGGGACGATCGTATTTGTTCATCTCCGGTATGTCCCGACGATAGCTCCTGCTCACCGGATGCTAACGATGGAAATGGAGTCTGTGCATCTACAGCATGTCGCGGTAAGTACTCCGTGTCATAAGTATCTATCGGCACCAACTGTCGCTGTATTATCTCAGCGACCTCCACCGACTTCTTTAACTCCTCCTCCTGGCTTTTCACAGGTGACGACTCATTAGGCCTACCAAGCAGCAACGAAATGTTGAGGTCGGCCCCAGCTAGTTCATCTGAAACCAGCTGCACACTTTCAGTAAGTGCCTTTAACTGTTTCTGCAGTATGTCATCGACATTGAACGACTGGTCTTGCTCAGCCTCGTCGATCTCCACCGACTGATCTTGACCACTCTTATTACCATCCACCATCCTCTTACGGTCAGGTGCACTGGGCACCTTCAAAACTTCCTCAAGAGCTCCACTTACTGTAGCAGCCTGTCCCAGGTCAGACCTTTCGACAGCTGTGGACGGAATACACACATGATGTGACGCTGGAGGCTGCAGTACCTCACATTGCTTTTCTTCTTCATAGCTGCCGAGAGCCTGCATCGAAGATGCCTCACTTTGATCTGCTTTTCTTCTTCGATCGTACATCTCCTTAACCATCTGGGCGAAAAAAGCGTCGGTAATGCCAGCTGCTCGGAGAATGACATTGACTCGCCATGGTGGTGTAGCTGCCGACTCCTCCAGCTCAGCCTCAGCTGACTCTGCCGACTGGTCTAGCACAGTCTCTTCGGTTACAATTGATGTTTCAAGCTTAACCCAGTTAATTGTTACTAACGGGTCTTGCTTATCATTATCGATCTCCACGTGCTTCTTCTCAGTGCCGGCAACTTGCATTTCCCGTTCAGGTTCTCCGAAACCAATCGACATCTTTAGGTCGTCTTCAGCAAGTGCCTGACGTTGCTGCTGCAGAGGTCGAGCAAGTTCTGACGAGCCCTTAAGGTCAGCTCCTGTATGCTCTGGAAATAGCTCGAGCTCATCTCCGGCCAGCAATGAATAATTATCCAGCTGAGGTCTGGCAACCTTCTTTGACTGTTCCTCGCCAGCAGTATTCAGCTCTGCCGATAAATCATAACCACTTTCAACTAGCTCTGCCGATGACTCGTGTGCACCTGCAGGTAGTGGTGATGACTGCTTCGATCTAAATACATCAATGGCCGAGGCGTTCTCGACCTCAGCTCGTGGAGAATTCGACGACTGTTCTCGTTCTGCACTTTGAAAGAAAGGTGACGACTGGTCCAGCTCAGCTCCTGCTGGTAGGCATGATTTTTTTATTTCATCTCCGGTATGTCCCGACATATGCTCCCACTCAGTACTGGCAAACGATGGCAACTGATCCTGTGCAGCTCCAGCACGTCGCTGTAAGTACTCCGTGTCCTTAGCATCTATCGGCACAAACTGGTGCTGTATTATCTCAGCGACCTCCACCGACTGCTTTAATTCCTCCTTCTGGATTTTCACTGGTGACGACTCATTAGGCCTACCAAGCAGCAACGAAATGTTGAGGTCGGCCCCAGCTAGTTCATCTGAAACCAACTGCACGCTTTCAGTAAGTGCCTTTAACTGTTTCTGCAGTATGTCATCGACATTGAACGACTGGTCTTGCTCAGCCTCGTCGATCTCCACCGACTGTTCTTGACCACTCTTGTTACCATCCACCACCCTCTTATGGTCAGGTGCACTGGGCACCTTCATTACTTCCTCAACAGCTCCACTTACTGTAGCAGCCTGTCCCAGGTCAGACCTTTCAACAGCTGCGGACGGGATACACACATGATGTGAAGCTGCAGGCTGCAGTACCTCACATGGCTTTTCTTCTTTATAACTGCCGAAAGCGTTCATTGTAGATGCCTCACTTTGATCTGCTTTTCTTTTTCGATCGTACATCTGCTCCACCATCTGGGCAAAAAAAGCGTCGGTAATGCCAGCTGCTCGGAGAATGACATTAACTCGCCATGATGGTGTAGCTGACAACTCCTCCAGCTCAGCCTCAGCTGACTCTGCCGACTGGTCTAGCACAGTCCCTTCGGTTACAATTGATGTTTCAAGCTTAACCCCGTTAATTATTACTAACGGGTCTTGCTTATCATTGTCGATCTCCACGTGCTTCTTCTCAGTGCCGGCAACTTGCATTTCCCGTTCAGGTTCCTTGAAACCAATCGACATCATCAGGTCATCTTTAGCAAGTGCCTGATGTTGCTGCTGCAGAGCTCGAGCTATTTCTGACGAGCCCTCGATGTCAGCTCCTGTATGCTCTGGAAATAGCTCGAGCTCATCTCCGGCCAGCGATGAATAATTGTCCGGCTGAGGTCTGGCAACCTTTTTTGAATGTTCCTCCCCAGCAGCATTCAGCTCTGCCGATAATTCATAACCACTTTCAACTAGCTCTGCCGATGACTCGTGTGCACCTGCAGGTAGTGGTGATGACTGCTTCGACCTTAATACAGCAATGGCCGAGGCGTTCTCGACCTCAGCTCGTGGAGAATTCGACGACTGTTCTCGTTCTGCACTTTGAAAGAAAGATAACGAATGGTCCAGCTCAGCTCCTGCTGGTAGGCATGATTGTTTTTGTTCATGTTCGGTATATCCCGACATATTCTCCCACTCAGTACTGGCAAACGATGGCAACTGATCCTGTGCAGCTCCAGCACGTCGCGGTAAGTACTCCGTGTCATTAGCATCTATCGGCACCAACTGGCGCTGTATTATCCCAGCGACCTCCACCGACTGCTTTAACTCCTCCTCCTGGATTTTCACTGGTGACGACTCATTAGGCCTACCAAGCAGCAACGAAATGTTGAGGTCGGCCCCAGCTAGTTCATCCGAAACCGGCTGCACACTTTCAGTAAGTGCCTTTAACTGTTTCTGCAGTATGTCATCGACATTACACGACTGGTCTTGCTCAGCCTCGTCGATCTCCACCGACTGTTCTTGACCACTCTTGTTACCATCCACAACCCTCTTACGGTCAGTTGCACTGGGCACCTTCAAAACTTCCTCAAGAGCTCCACTTACTGTAGCAGCCTGTCCCAGGTCAGACCTTTCGACAGCTGTGGACGGAATACACACATGATGTGACGCTGGAGGCTGCAGTACCTCACATTGCTTTTCTTCTTCATAACTGCCGAGAGCCTGCATCGAAGATGCCTCACTTTGATCTGCTTTTCTTCTTCGATCGTACGCTTTCTTTACCATCTGGGCAAAAAAAGCATCGGTAATGCCAGCTGCTCGGAGAATGACATTGACTCGCCATGGTGGTGTAGTTGCCGACTCCTCCGGCTCAGCCTCAGCTGGCTCTGCCGACTGGTCTAACACAGTCCCTTCGGTTACAATTGATGTTTCAAGCTTAACCCCGTTAATTGTTACTAAAGGGTCTTGCTTATCATTGTCGATCTCCACATGCTCCTTCTCAGTGCCGGCAACTTGCATTACCCGTTCAGGTTCTCCGAAACCAATCGACGTCTTCAGGTCATTTTCAGCAAGTTCCTGATGTTGCTGCTGCAGAGCTCGAGCAATTTCCGACGAGCCCTCAAGGTCAGCTCCAGTAAGCTCTGGAAATAGCTCGAGCTCATCTCCGGCCAGCGATGAATAATTGTCCGGCTGAGGTCTGGCAACCTTCTTTGACTGCTCCTCCCCATCTGCAATCAGCACTGCCGATAAATCATTCCCAGTTTGAAATAGCTCTGCCGATGACTCGTGTGCACCACCAGGTAGTGGTGATGACTGCCCCGGCTGAAATATATAACTAGGCGACGAGTTCTTGAGCTGAGTTCCTGGAAAATCCAACGACTGTTCTCGTTCTGCACTCGGAAAGATAGATGGCAACTGCTCCTGCTCAGTTCCTGCTGGTAGGGACGATCGTATTTGTTCATCTCCGGTATGTCCCGACGATAGCTCCTGCTCACCGCATGCTAACGATGGCAATGAAGTCCGTGCTGCTCCAGCACGTGGCGTTAAATATTCCTTTTTGTTAATATCTATCAGCACCAACTGTTTCTGTATAGCCTCAGCTACGTCCACCGACTGCATTGACTCTTCCTCTTGACTTGTCACTGGTGACACCTGATCAGGCCAGCCGAGCACCATCGAAACGTTAAGGTCAACACCAGAAAGTTCATCCGAAACCAGCTGCACGCTATCAGTAAGTGCTTTTAACTGGTTGCGCAGAATATTATCGACATCTGATGACCGGTCTTTCTCAGCGTCGTTGTTCTCCACCAACTGATCTTGACCACTTTTGTTCCCATCCACCAGCCTCTTATGGTCAGGTGCACTGCACACCATCAAAATTTCCTCAACAGCTCCACCTACTGTAGCAGCCTGTCCCTGCTCTGACTTGTCGACAGCTGCTGACGGAATTTCAACGTCATGTAAAGCTGCATGCCGTCGTATCTGACATTGCATTTCTTCTTCGTTACTGCCTAGGGCATGAGTTTCAGAGGCCTCACTTTGATCTGCTTCTCTTCTTCGAGCATACATGTCGTCGAACTTCTGGGCAGAAAAAGCATCGGTAATGCCAGCTGCTCGGACATTAACTCGCCAAGGTGGTTTGGTTGCCGACTCCTCTGGCTTAGCTCCAGCTGGCACTGCCGACTGATCGTGCCCAGTCCCTTCGATCAACACCGACGTTTCAAGCATACCCTCGTTAACTGCCTCCGACGGGTCTTGCATGTCACTGTAGATCTCCGCTAGCTGCTCTTGCTCGCCTACAATGCTGCTTGATAGATTGGCGATGGTATCTGCGATGACATGCAGGTTGGCCGGTGAGTGCACTGAGTCTGGGGCACCTAAGTTGTTATGATCACCTGCATTGGGGAGGCTTACTTCTGACAACTCTTGTGTTTTGGCATCATCATCCGACATCTCAGTGGAAGTGAAGTCATCGATGCTCTCTGTGTTTTCCGGGTACTCCCACGACAGCATCGTCGGGTAGTAACCGAAGCCAAAATCTGAAAGTCTGGTCTTGGGAGACCATGCATCCAACTGGTGCCTCGGCTGTACTACTGCTGCTTGTGCTTCAACAGAGACTGAGGATGACTGCTGGCAAGTTGTGGCAAGTGGTGATGCCACTATCAATGGTCGAGCTGACGTTGCTAGATCAGTAAGAACTGAGATGCTCTGAGGCATTTTGTTCCCATGGCTTGGTAGCAGTGATGAAACGTCACCTTCTGCACCAACCACCGCCAATCCAGTCAGATGTGGGGTTCCAGGAGCCTTTAGCTGTGGCAATTGAAGTGCTGCTGTTTCGTGGCTGGTTATTAAATTTGCCAAAGCTTCTGCTGCCACTGTTGGAGAAGCCTGCTTAAGCGAAGCTGTCGTTTCCGTAATTATAAGAAGTCTTTGTGGAGCTGCCTCATCATGGCTGGCTGTAGTAGGTTGCAGACAGTCGACTACAGCAGTCGTTGCTGAAGGCTCAGAAAGAGCAGGCTTTACTCTGGGCCTGAGCGGTGGTGTGCTTGGTGCAACATTACTGTGGTTGGTGGTAGAAGGCTGCAAGTAGTCAGGTGCAGCAATCACTACTGAAGTCTCAGAGAGAGCATGCTTCGTTCGTATCCGGGGTGGTGGTGGGCATGGAACCATCTTTTCGTGACTTGTGGTAACGGGCCGCATGGTGTTAGCTTCAGCAGTAATTGCTGAAGACTCCGACAGGGCCGGCTTCACTCGAGGCCTTGGTATCGGTATGCTTTGTGCACACTCTTGGTGTCTGATCATAGAAGGTTGCATGCTGTTATCTGCAGCCGCAATTGCTGAAGACTCAGTCGGAGCAGGCTTTGTTCGCATCCTGGTTGGTGGTGGGCATGGAACCATCTTGTCGTGGCTTGTGATAGCAGGCTGCAAGGTGTTAGGTGCAACAGTCATTGCTGAAAGCTCAGACAGAACAGGCTTCACTCGAGGCCTTGGTATCGGTTTGCTTGGAGCCACCTCCTGGTGTCTGATCGTAGGAGGCTGCATGCTGTTATCTGCAGCCGTCATTGCTGAAGACTCAGACGGAGCAGGCTTCATTCGTATCCTGGGCGTTGGGGAGCTTGGCCCCATCTTTTTGTGGCTTGTGCTAACAGGCTGCATGGTGTTAGCTTCACTAGTAATTGCTAAAGACTCCGACAGGGCCGGCTTTGATTGAGACCTGGGCAGTGTTATGCTTTGTGGAACCTCTTGGGGTCTGATCATAGGAGGTTGCATGCTGTTATCTGCAGCCGTCATTGCTAAAGACTCAGTCGGAGCAGGCTTCGTTGGTATCCTGGGTGGTGGTGAGCATGGAACCATCTTGTCGTGGCTTGTGATAGCAGGCTGCAAGGTGTTAGGTGCAACAGTCATTGCTGAAAGCTCAGACAGAACAGGCTTCACTCGAGGCTTTGGTATCGGTGGGCTTGAAGCCACCTCCTGGTTTCTGATGGTAGGAGGCTGCATGCTGTTATCTGCAGCCGTCATTGCTGAAGACTCAGTCGGAGCAGGCTTCTTTCGTATCCTGGGCGGTGGGGAGCATGGCCCAATCTTTTCGTCGCTTGTGCTAACAGGCTGCATGGTGTTAGCTTCAGCAGTAATTGCTGAAGACTCCGACAGGGCCGGCTTCACTCGAGGCCTTGGTATCGGTATGCTTTGTGCAAACTCTTGGTGTCTGATCATAGGAGGTTGCATGCTGTTATCTGCAGCCGTCATTGCTGAAGACTCAGTCGGAGCAGGCTTCTTTCGTATCCTGGGCGTTGGGGAGCTTGGCCCCATCTTTTCGTGGCTTGTGATAGCAGGCTGCATGGTGTTAGGTGCAACAGTCATTGCTGAAAGCTCAGACAGAACCGGCTTCACTCGAGGCCTTGGCATCGGTATGCTTTGTGCCACCTCCTGGTGTTTGATTGTAGGACGCTGCATGCTGTTATCTGCAGCCGTCATTGCTGAAGACTCAGACGGAGCAGGCTTCGTTCGCATCCTTGTTGGTGGTGGGCATGGAGCCATCTGGTAATGGCTTTTGCTGGGAAGCTGCAGGCTGTCAGCTGCAGTGGTCAGTGCAAGAGTCTTAGAGACCTCAGGCTTGGTAGGAGCCGTAGATGATGTGCTTGTAGATACCTCAAGATGGATGGTGGTAGGAGTTCGATTGCTTTCGACTGGATCGGCCAGTGCTGTAATCTGAGAAGGAGCCGTCCCAGCTCGAGGCGTGGGTGGTGGCCTGCTTGGAACCATCATGAAATGGCTGGTGGTAGGAAGCTGCACGTGCTCGGCTACAGTAGTCAGCACTGAAGGCTTCGACAGATCAGGCCTCGCTCGTGGCCTGGTCAATGGAGTGCTTGGAGCCACCTTGTCGTGGCTGGCAGTAGGTGGCTGCACTTTGTCTGCATCAGCTGTCAGTGCTAAAGGCACAGCTGTTCGTGGCCTGGGTTGTCGTGTGCTTACAGCTACCTGGTCATTGCTGGTTGTAGGAGGCTGCAAATTTTCAGCTGCCACAGTCATTGCTGGAGGGGCGGGAAGAGCAGGTTTTTCTCGAGGCCTGGGCCGTGGTGTGCTTGCAGCCACTTCGTGTTGGCTCATGGTAGGATTTTGCCAGCTGTCAGCTACAGCCATCAGAGCTGAGGGCTCAGACAGAGCAGGCTTCGCTAGAGGCCTGGATGGTTGTGTGCTTGGAGGTGCCTCGTTACGGCTCGTGGTTAGAGGTTGAAAGCTGTGTGCTGAAGCCATCAATGCCGAAGGCTTAGACAAACCAGGCTTTACTCGTGTCCTGGATGGTTTTGCGCTTCGAGTCAAGTCGCAATGGCTGGTGATAAGAGGTTGCAAATTGTCGGCAGCTGCTGCTAATCTGGCCAGTTTAGGCAGAGTGGCAGGTGCATGTGCATGCTGAAGCCTATGAAGCACTCCAGCTTTGCAGCTGGTTGTTAAGGGTGGCAAGACATCAGCTAGCAATCTTGGTCTGGCTAGTTCAGGCATTGCCGGCGTCACTTGAGCGTTAAGTACCGGCAGTGCTCTTGCTTCCACCTCATCAGGGAAATTGCAGATGTGTGGCAAGACCTCTGGTACAGCCTTTACATGGCAGTGCTTCAGCAGAGCTCCAGTTCCTCGAGCTCTGACTGGCCCTGTCTGTGTCGTCATCTTGTTAGTGGGATTAGTTAAAGGCGACGAGCCGTCAGCTGCGGCCGGCACCCAGGCTTGCTCAGGCTGAGGGAGTAGTGCTTGAGTCCTGTGCGACTGCATGTGCCGTGCAACCTTGACCTTGCTGGTGCTAAGAGGTGGCAAGCTCTCGGCTGCTGCAGTAAGCATGAACGGTTTACGCAGGGCGGGATTTGCAAGAGCCGATAGCTGAGGCTTGTGCAGAGCTGCGTTTTTGTGGCTGACTGTTAAGGAAGGCGAGATATTACCTAGAGCTCTCAGCTTGGCTCGTTCAGGCAGAGCTGGATTTCCTAGAGCCTTAAGCTGCACTCGAGGCCAGGCTGCCTCCTGATCGCAGGTGGTATGAGATGGCAAGCTGCCATCTGCTGGCGTTTCCGAAGATTGCTTCGACATCGGTTTTAATGGTATCCGGGAGCTCGGCGGCCGTGGCTTGCAGTCTCCGAGCAAACCGGTCTCATTGTGTTGCACTGCTCCGTAATTGGCCAGTGCCAGCTGAACGGCCATGTCAAGGCCATCATCTACTTGGCCAGCACCGATTCGAATCGCCAAATGAGTCGGCGAGACTATTTCAATCGAATTTATCAGCGTCCAGCTCCTTGTCTTAAAAGGATGATTTCCTACGGTGAGACGAGCGGTTGTAAAGTCAAAATATTAATAAATGCACAGTAAACAGGAAAATAATAATGCTGGCTAGGCTACTCTCACAGGAAGAAACCTATGCGATTTTCCGAACTCGCAGAATCAAGGCACGACTGGCGAAATGCTTAGCTAGGCAACTGCAAGGTAGCTGTTACGACTAGAGTAAGAGCAATTACGTTCGGACAATAATGCACAATGCAAGTTACAAGCTGCACGATGTATGCTGGCCTCTTTCTGTACAAGCTCGTCTAGTCCAAGCGAAGTCTTACAAAGTTCTATCTGCCTACCTGACAAAGAGACATGAGGCCTGCTGACGTGCACGCCCATGGTGTGCACTCTGTCAAATCAACGACCCAAATGGCGAATGTAGCGGCTGCCTTTGTGACGTGCACACTAGCCTACATCACTGCCTTGTATTTTCCTCATCGATTGTGCCTGTTTGACGTCACACAGAACAATCGGCCAGACTTTTACACTCTTCATGATTGACAATAACGATGGAGAATCGACGAAATAAAAATTGACCGTGCTTCTGAGAAATGATGAAATAATGTAAATAGAAGGAAAAGCAAACCAAGCTTTCCCTACATGCTCAGCACTTTATCCGGCTAATTGGTGCGGCTGCTCTCGAGTGTGGCCATACGTTTCGTAGTGTTTTGACTTCAGCCCACTTTATGTCGAGTCTTGATCTACGTACGTTTGTATCAAAGTATACAAATTTTGCTGAAATGCACCCAGCCGAGTTCCACTTTTGTCGATATCTTTTAGTCTTTGTCAGCTCTCAAAAGTCAAGCAACTGCAGTGGCCTTAGCAGCTCATTAACCGATTGCAATACGTCAGTATCGGAGCAATAATAGGTGTACGGGAAATGGAATGAGTTCACCCGAGGTGCATGGGTTTCATTTAATTGATGACACTGCCTCCACTCCCCGATTGCTATACGAGTGGGCTGGGACACTCAATAAGTGAGCAGCTGGGACGTGCTCTTGGGGATTGTTATGACAAGTTAGTCGGTCGACTCAGAAGGATGAGAGAGGCGGGGAGAGTTGTCATTCACCCTGCTCCCTGTGTAGGTGAAATAACCGGTGGTGTCGCTCGTTGGCTAGCTTTCGGCATGCTGTTCGCTACGATTTGTGCCGTTCTCGACGATGACAAAAGCTGCAGTGCCTTGAAGCACACGATTCGAGCTCTATAATTCAAGGAGGTCGTAATGGTCACTCGGGAAAGTTGTCTTGTACGTTAAGCAAAAGACGGGTTTCTGTAAGCTTTAGGGATTCGTTCAGAGGATGGAGCACTATCGTGCCACATCGGAGCTGCTCTTATTGAACCTACCCGGAAGTAAAGCTGTGCAGGAACTTCCAATTCAACATGTGCACTGCCAGTTCCCGCTGCTTGTATTACTACGATCGTACTTTTGGTGGCTTGCCACTTTTGAATTTGTACCTTTTGAATTTGTTTCGACAAAGGTCGCTTTGAATCAAAAATTTGCCATGAGCTCACAAATATGGGTTTTACATTGTTGGCAGAATAGTTCTAAGGCCACAGTGCACTACGACAAATCTTTGAACACGATGTGGATCTCTCACACATTCACCTTTGGCCGTGGTGGGGGTTAATTAATTTATTCAAGCGAGATATAGTTTGTTTGTGCTCGGGCACATGTTCGTCTGTGGGTTGCATTTCGTCCCTCAGTCTTTGGAAACGGAGAGCTGCGGCCCATTGAACGAAATTTCATGCAAGCTCCGTTCGCCTGGCTAGTTGCTAACGGACGTCTCACTCGTTCCAATCGCAACGACGACACTGCGCTTGGTACGAGTAAACTGCATCAGACTATTCGAGGGAATATTTTGACTCTGTGTCTTTGTTTTTATTTCGCCAATTAGTTTAATAGTGCTTTGGGGCGTTTAGCAGTGAGCATTACAGTAAAGTAGATAGTAACGTGACGTGTACCAAAAAATTATTTTAAGGAATGCCTGTTTACATAAATAATCGTGGACTACTTAATCCGATACAATGAAACCTATAACTGAAATCACTTTATAGAATTTGTGTAAGCCTATTGTTTAATTTGAATTTGATGTTTAGTGCGATTATGCGAAGGTAACGTCTTACTCAGATCACTCCGAGATTGTTGTCGATGGCGAGAGCACGAACATTTGAGTGCCATAAATGCCTGCAATACATTGAAATGCCTTTATTATAATAAAGGTAAGTAAACTGCGATTTTATTCAGAATAACAAAAACCACACACAATTTGAGCTCGACAGGGCCAATGTGTGTTACAGAATACCTTGAGGTAAACTAAATCGCATTTAGGCTTTGTCTAGCTCAAATTTTGAGTGCTTATTGTAGTATATTATTGGTTTTATAGATCCATCAAATTTCGTGTCATTGTGCTCCCTGACACTTATGCAAATGAGGTAAGCCAAGTTGGCATGTAACGAAATCCACGGCAATCCACTCTATTGATTTTCAAATACACCACAAATAAGTTTTTCAAAGCTAAAAAATGCTCGGAACAATATCCAAGTAAGCTGCATGTAAAATCTATTCAGAAACTTTCCCTCGATTCTGCTCCATAGTTCTCACAAAGTTCACTGTAATAAATTGGCAGCGGCCCTGTCAAATAACGCAATTCACTGCATTACCAAGCGGAACAAAATATATGCTGTTCAAAATATATGCTGTTTGTTTTATGGCAGGAGACAAAGCTCCTGGTTGGCTTGCATACGATTGTAAACTCAGCTGCAATTGCACTTGTAAGATGTAACTGCATTGGCCAAGCTGTTCTCATGCAATACCGTGCAATAGACTGCAACAGCCCTAGCCAATACAGCAATTTAGTTAAATCTACAGATTCCACCAAAAATAGACAAACATATATTAAATAGAGCTCCCATTTTTATTGCATATTCAAGCCCGTTGTATGCCGCTTTGCACCCTCACTTAAAAAAAAATGTTGCATCCGCTCAGTTAGGCGATGAGCTGCAATCGCCTGAAAAAACTTGGGAGAATACCAAAACTCACTCGGCTCCACTTCAAATCAGCCTCTAATCACACCAGTAAAGCCTTATTTAAATTTCTTAAAACACCATACTCAGTTAAAAGAGCACCCGAAAGTTTTCATTCCGTTCGGCCTACGACCAGAACTGGCTATTTCTGAAGCGTACAGTCGGAAATAGTCAGGAACCGAAAAAGCAGGGCTATCAGATTGGACTGTGAGCGAGCTATACGAAATTTTCCTTCAAAACACCCACATGGTCTTTATGAATTTCTGAAGCATACGGTCACAAATAGCCAGGAACCGAAAAAGCACGGCTATGACGTTGGCAGGCGTCTGGTCTATAGGAGATGGATCGCCCTTGGGGCCGGCCCAGAGTCAGTAAACCATCCGGATTCTGCCTTAACCCTGTCGGACCAGAGTGATGGGACTAGCACACTTCCTTTCACGGGTAGGTAACCTGTGGAAGAAAAAGAGACATAATTCTGAGGAGACATTTTTGCAGTCCGTACGACAAGACGTCTGATGGTAGTGCCGGAGCTACCTGCTTTGCTAAAGGTGTGTTATAGGCGGGTTCCAAACCAGCCCCGTAAATCCGTTTACCGATAGGTGATGTGCCTTTCAAGCTCAACGGCATTGATCTCATCGGCCCGATCACCAGCAGCCGATCGGAAATGAGTACAACCTTGTGGTCTGTGATTATTATGGGTTGTGGTATGCGAAAGCCGTTTGGCTTAGCCAGGTTAGCTTCGAATAGCCAGGGTGCTTATATAAATATTCTCTCGGGTAGAAACAGCCGAAGAGATACTTGACATTCTCTCGGGTAGGAGCAGCCGAAGAGATCCTAACGGATCAATGATCGAACTTCATTAGGAAGTTGCTGAAATAGCCATACCGACTGTTACTGATCAAAGCTCTCGGGACCAGTTCCTACCACTCTCAGACAGACGGCCTTATTGAAAGGTTTAACAACCGTAGGATGATGGCCATGCCCCGAAAGACCAAGGACAAAGAATGACTTGATTGGGACCGATTACTTCTGGCATCTTCTTTGCCTATAGGGAGGTTCCTCAAGCATCGACGGGATTCTCGTCGTTCGAGCTGCTCTATGACCCAGACGCTCGGGGCCCATTGGATGTCCTTAAAGAGGCGTGGGAACGACCTAGGCAGAATTTCATCTATCACGTCTTTGCCATTCGAGAGAGAATGGAAAGTTTGGCAGAACTAGTCAGGGATAATCTTGAAGATGCAAGGAGGTGACAGAAGACCTGGCACTATCGGAACGCAAGGGGCCGGATCTTTAGGCTAGGGAATTACTTGCTATTTCTTCTGCCGACCAGCTCACATAAACTTTGGACTCAATTGCAAGAGCCCTAGGAGGTTACTGAGTGAATGGGGGAAGTAAACTATGCGGTGGACAAGCACGACGTCTGGAAGCGATGGTGGGTGTTCCACAACAACATGCTACGCGGTTATACATCAAGAGCAGAGTTCGGCGAACTGGACACAGGAAACTGAAGAAGAGATAGATAATCTACCAGCCAATGAGCGAAGGCCAAAAGTGTGGAGCTGGAGTTAACTCGTAGGAGCCCACAATGGGCGAGCAGCTGAAAATCGAACAGGTCATGGATCTCCGTGCACTCCTGCGTACCTATAAAGGGGGTTTAGAAAACATACAGGAAGCCCGAGCTTAGTCAGCCCCGCATCGACATTGGTGATGGGAGACCCTTACGGTCATCACCTTACGAATTCCCGTATGTTCAGGGGACAGGTGCAGCAAGAGGTAAAAGAGATATTTGAGGAGGGAATCATTGACCGGTCGAGCAGTAATTGGTGTTCACCAGTAGGGGTGGTGCAAAAAAAGGATGGCACCCACGGCCTTTGCACATATTACCGGAAATTGAATGCACTCTCAAGAGTGGATGCCTGCCCGATGCCACCAATTGAAGACGTAATCGATTGCTTGGGACAGGCCCGACTCATTACCTCCTTGACCTCACAAAGAAATACTGGCAAATCACGATGGCTGTTGATAACCAGCACATAACAGCCTTTATGACAGGAGCCGACTTGTATCAATTCCGGATGATGCCATTTGGTCTTCAGGGAGCACCTGCCACATTCCAGAGACAAATGAATCAGGTCGTCCAATTACAGGAAGCCATGGCTGGCTCATATTCGGATGACTTGGTTATACAGAGCCAAATCTGGAAAGAACACCTGACCTGGCTTGATAGCTTTCATGAGAGAAACACTCAGCTTGCTTGTTGGAGTTTGTCCGTTCAACCCTCGATACCTTGTCCGACACAATCGTGTGATTCGTACTTTAGGCGATGCCTGCTGATACCGTACATGCTGCCCAAAACCATAGTTCGTACTGACCATGTACCTGTCATCCCTAACGCTGTTATGCTTGTTCCCTAAGAATGTTACCATTAACTATTCAATTGAGCTTCCTTTGCAGAAAACCAATGAGATAGTGATTGAGTTCTTTGACGGGGTAATTAATACTAATCTATACCAATGCTTCAATTACTAAAATTTTTCATTTCCCTATACTGTTATTACTGTGACTTTTCAATGTTCTCAAATAAATGTTTATTTGACCAAGATTCTCAAGTAAGAAACATATGCACGGTACAAAGTACTGGCTCTCAGTGTTGAATGAAAACTTACTCTATGACAGTGATTTTTAGTTCGAAGCATGCGAGCACTGAGATTCTTCTTAAGACTCCTTGGAATCTGTTTATTTGCAACAAGTAGGCCAAGTCAAAGCTTACCGCTTTAGCCGTTTGATTACGCATGCTTTCTATTAACGGGTCTTATGTGTCTACTTGCCTGGAGCCTCAAATAAAAAGATTAAGTTAAAACCATTCTTTCAAAACGTACAGAGCCATCTATCGTCAGTCAAAATATAGTTCAGATTATTATGTTCTATTTTCCAATGGATAATTGATATTTAAACACAACATAAAGCGTCACACTGATTTATAATTTGCTCCATCGTTGAGTGGACCATAATGCATCTTTTAGAATAATCATGCGTGAATGTCGATTGTTCTCCTTTCGTCACAATCTGTCGTGATAATGCACTGTTGTAATAAATACTTTTACCTCCAGAGTAATTGTTCTAGCTATCGCTTGAGAAGTTAGATACGCATGTACGGTAAAGGTATGTAGGCTTACTGTTGAATGCACATAACTTCACAATCCATATTTGCAGCTTGCGAGGCTAATCCAGTACGTAAACGGCAACAAATGAGGCAGCTTTAACTTCAACCTGTATTCTTTAACAGGCATCTCCAATCAGTCAGCCCTAACGTTGCCAACTATTCCAAAAAATGGCGTTCATAATTTACCAATGCAGGGAACGACCATTTCAGCGATCTCTCAATATCTACCGACGAAAGCTACAATGGAGACTCTCTCTAACAGACCTGAGCAGGACAAAAATAGTTTTTTTCTCAACACGTCGTCTGGCAGGGTAACCGCCATGGTCCAAGCTTATTGTAAAGCTTTGCAGCCACATAAAGTCTTGGCAGACCAAAATAATCAATTAAGGCCTCAGCAGCACACCATTTTGGCACGGCCACCCGGCAGGGTATCTGCAATCGCTAGGTCCTATGACTTGCACAATACTACACCTGGTGCCAGGGCTGGGAATAAGACAATAAGGCCTCAGCTAAACGGCAGGCCAAGAACCTGCCGGGGTGCCAGTAGCAAGCACAATCTGCATGTCACCACTCGTAAGGCCATCAAGCATTAAGCGATTCCCTTCCACCGTTCGCCCTTCAAGAGCGAAGGCAGCTACATTGATCCCTTCAACTGAGGCCACCGAGAGTCGTTCTGATAAACTGCCATGAGTATCCGAGAGGATAAGAACCTTTGAGGCCGAGAAGTCTCAAACTAAGGCGTCACACGCACGCCCTATACCTTGTAATGTTAACGACGACTTAGCGACCTACGACATGGCAGGCAAGTTACTAACCACCAGTGTATCACGAACTTCTATTCCGAGCTTATTTGAGAACAGGAGCGGCTGGTGAGGACAAACCTAAAACGGCGACGACGGCTCGTGCGTAAACGCCGTCGTCGCCGTTTACGCACGAGCCGTCGTCGCCGTTTACGCACGAGCCGTCGTCGCCGTTTACGCACGAGCCGTCGTCGCCGTTTACGCACGAGCCGTCGTCGCCGTTTACGCACGAGCCGTCGTCGCCGTTTACGCACGAGCCGTCGTCGCCGTTTACGCACGAGCCGTCGTCGCCGTTTACGCACGAGCCGTCGTCGCCGTTTACGCACGAGCCGTCGTCGCCGTTTACGCACGAGCCGTCGTCGCCGTTTACGCACGAGCCGTCGTCGCCGTTTACGCACGACGCACGAGCCGCCGTCGCCGTTTACGCACGAGCCGTCGTCGCCGTTTACGCACGAGCCGTCGTCGCCGTTTACGCACGAGCCGTCGTCGCCGTTTACGCACGAGCCGTCGTCGCCGTTTACGCACGAGCCGTCGTCGCCGTTTACGCACGAGCCGTCGTCGCCGTTTACGCACGAGCCGTCGTCGCCGTTTACGCACGAGCCGTCGTCGCCGTTTACGCACGAGCCGTCGTCGCCGTTTACGCACGAGCCGTCGTCGCCGTTTACGCACGAGCCGTCGTCGCCGTTTACGCACGAGCCGTCGTCGCCGTTTCGCCGAGCCGTCGTCGCCGTTTTACGCACGAGCCGTCGTCGCCGTTTACGCACGAGCCGTCGTCGCCGTTTACGCACGAGCCGTCGTCGCCGTTTACGCACGACGGCTCGTGCGAAAAAGAGGCTCGAGGCTCCCACAGGGTAGGCTTTGCTTGTAACCTGGGCAGTGGTATGCTTCGAGCCACGTCACCATGACTGGTGGTACGAACTGACACCTCAGTCAGTTTAACTCGCTGGAAATTCCATCTTGCGCCTTCATATGACGCACCCCGAAGACATTTACCCTTGAACGTGTAATAAGCAAGAGTTCAACAAAACATTTTCTCACTGAATTCTGACCTGCAGCCTATGTCTGGTGTGCTAAGAAAATCATCAGCCGTCATTTTGCGACATTTTAATTTTGTCAGTCAGCAGTCTTAACTATATCTATTTATATCTATCTCTATCTATCTCTATCTCCGTAAGCGAATTTATATAAGAAAGCATTGTTGAGACAGCATGTCTTTTTGCGTCTGGAAAGCCAAAACAATTTCTAAACATTTATTTGATGGTTTGCCATGCAGAAATGTGACTGCCGTTTGAAATTGATTGACGAAGGTGGAGTCTTTTAAGCTTTCTTCGCTAGCTCTGGGTGAAATTAACGACCTAAAAGACACAGCTCAGCTCCTAATTTTAATCCGAGGGATTAGAGGGTGTTTTGAGATCACAGGGGAATTTTTGACAGTGGAGTCCATGAAAGGAAAATCGAGGGGAGAGAACTGGTCTAACCAGATGTCTGCTGACATCGAGAGAGTGAGACTATTTTGGTGTAAACTTGCCGATGTCATTAAGAATAGATCGCCAAATTTGACTGAGATTAACGTTGGGCTGCTAAAAAGACTGCATGAAAAAGTAAAAGATGAAAATCCTGCTCAATGTTATTTTCCGTCACTGCATCATTCCTCAGGAAGCTCTGTGTCGGTCTATTTAGCAGCAAACTCGTTTTGTGAATCCAGTCGTAAAATCACGGCACGTAAGTCTGCGTGAGTTCGGGAGCTGATAGAGGAGACTACATTTTTGGAGTTAATGGGTAGATCCGACGAGCGGAGCACCAAGCTACAGGGGCAAAATCTATTTGTGCACGACATGTACACAATGTTAGTGCCTACAAATCCAAGCTGAATTTTTTTATCCAGTCGAATTTCAAACAAATCTTTCACTCATTTCCCCACACTAGCCATGCAGAAAGAGGGAGATAACCGGAATACACACTGACAGCATTGATGAAGAGACCTTAAACCAGATTGCAACCGTCAGAGTCTGAGAAATTTGACTTTCAAATACTTTAAGTCGTTTGCTGCATAGATGCACTGCATTTCCATGCTGCAGATTTGGTCTACGAGCAGCAGGGCACACATTTAGAACAGTACACCGAAACACGTTTAAAACGTTGTCCATCTACGTGGTCTGTTATTGAATAACAAATGGACCCTCAGATGGCTGTGTTGATAGAAGCTGGCAGCCAGATATTCAGCAGGTGGATCGTTCATAGCGTATCCTCAGTGCCAAAGTCTGTACAGAACAGGTAACAGCCTGAGCTGCTGCACCCACTAAGCTGCCATGTCGGATCGGAAAGACGGCTCCGCTCGATGGGCCTTTTAAAAAATATATTCAAATATGTCCAATTAGAAGCAAATCTGAAAACAATATTGACTGATTGAACAGTATTTTTTGCACATTGCCATAATGACCTCACTGCAATCAAGACTTGAACATGGAAATACAGTATTGGCCCATGCATGATTCGAACACGCTACCTCTGTTGCTGATATTTAGTGTATATGGTAGATTAGATTGTTCATTTTCAAAAACTAAGCTGCTTGACCAATTTTAGAGAGCCTCCGAAACAGACAAAGAGACTATGCATACAATAGGTACAAATGTAGCTACATTGCGAGTCATGCTAATTTTTTCGTGTTTATTTGGTGCAGGTTGGTTGACTGCCGCTCGCCGAAGGCACACGTCAGTTCTGCCCCTCGGTTCGCTGCACCGTTTCGGTGCTCTGAGCTGCAAAGACGCCCATATTGCTGCCCTTCGCCGCCGAGGCATCGCTCTCGCGAGCCGCCTGCACCTATTAGAAGGCTACTCTCAACTCGCCACCGGAAGCCGTCACGTGCTGTCCCTCTTTCGTCGATGGCTGCCACCGTTGCCCACTTACTTTATTGCAGTGCTCTTCGGCTCGTGTAGCTACTCGGTCGGAAGACGTTTAATATCGGCTTCCTTCACCCGTATTGCAGTTGCATTGTTTCGGCCGCTGAATGAATTTCGCTCGTCTAGTTATCCTTTATTTTGTAGCGGCAGAAGCCAAGGCGTACAGCGCCCCCTTTTAAATCGTTTCATACCTTAGTATGGGCGTCCCATATACGCCATTACTCGGTTACTCTTTTAGGCACGAATGAGGCATTCTCTGCTACTAATTGTTGTTGCACTACAGTGCCTCCAGTAGGGGCCACAGTTCCAGCTGAGTTTCACGTAGAAATAGGTCGGACGTGATCGAACAAAGAGACTCACTCGTTGTTGCACTCTACCCATACATATACTAGAGAACGACAAATAGTTGTAGATGCCAAGAAATATAACATACATTTCCGGCCTGAAGCTGTGCTGTGTCAATGACTCGGCTTAACCATCGGCCACAGGTGAGGCTTGTACATTATTGTCAAGGCACAGCTCTAAGTACGACAGCAAAATGCATCAAGTTCACAAAACACTCATCGCACAATAACTAGCTTCAGAATACAAACAAGTCAGCACAGCCTACCCATTGGCGTTCACAGTCAGCGTTTATGGATTGAAGGGTAAGCAGTCAGCAACCTGATCCGAAAGTCGTCTGCTGGCGACAGCGGCTGAAAGTCAAAGCAAAGAGGTTAAGACGCTAACTAGTCACTGCCAGGCCAATTTTTTGCTCCAGTGCACCCGATTGACCGGAGTACTTCTTAGTCTAACTTTGATTTCTTTTTGCTACTGATTGTACAAATTCCTTTTATAATTCCTCTTAATCCTTATGTACTAACCACTTCAATATACTCTTCATGGATTGTATCAGTTGGCTTTTTACACTTCATACAATAAATCTCCATATACAAATATAAATAATTTAGTATAAAAAAATTAAACAATTAAAGTTAAATACTATTGCTGATGTAGTTCATAAACTTGGAAGTGACTTTTCTATTACTAGAGTTCTTGGTTGAAGTTATGTTACTAAAGACTTTTACAACTCTGAAGAAAGACTTAACATTACATTGAAGCTGGATCAAGTTAAAGTTTATGATAGTGTCAAACGAGGTGAATTTAATCCCGCTGATTATTAGATTAATCATAATATAAAACAAAAATTAGTTAGGTTAGTTAATAATATAAAATAAAAATAAAAATTAGTTAGGTTAATTAATTTTTTTCATATCTATTACAATTTACTAAATAAACTAACGCTGAGGATTAAATTTAGTGATGATAGGATTTTTCCATTTTACGATATCGGGACATTTTGTGACAAGCGAAGGTGAAGCCGAGGCTGGCGAAGAATTTGACGAGGTCGTAAAAGGGAAAATCCTTATCATCACAGCATGTGCGATGTCGTGAGGTCACCGGGGCTCTTGGGTACGAGAAGTTGGCCAAGTAAGTCGTGGTGCTGGAGGCTCCCGGTCTCGCCGAGTTATGCACCTGGATTCGTGCAGGCGTGCTCCGGCGATGCTGCCACGCACGCAAGGGAACTAGTACCTAAGGCCCGAGCGGAGCTGGATAGCACGCTCGTTGAGACTTGTATATTCCGTATATATTATTATTATTATTATTATTAATAGGTTTTATGAAGCGCCAATGAGAACTCAGTTTCTTTCTAGGCACTGTACATTTGCTGCAATTAAAACGCGACCGGAAGGTTAGTGATAGCATGCTCAGTAAACGACAAGAATGACATGGTTAGGATGACATGCAATGCACACGGGGAGCATGCAAGTCTGGTTAGTGGTAGCATGCACTATGTCAGCAGGCATATTCACGTAAGCACGTAAAGGACGAATCGAAGGGACCCACTAAATGCTGTGATGAGTTGGTGAGCTTTTAATTTCTTTTATAAATGTGGTCACGTCAGGGGATGTCTCCCATTCAGTCCGTAAATAGTCCCAGGCTTTATTAGCATACAAATTACAGGGACGGTCTCTAAAAAATTTGAAGTTTGTACGACGTATAGGTAAGCAGTCAGATTGCGAAAAGTGGGTGATACGACTTTTATCTTGGTGGGGCAGTAGCTCTCATATTTAGGCTGGGGCCAAAGAATGAAGGGTCCTAAAACTGAGTGGTAAAACCTTGAAGTCGACGCTTCGCTTGACTGGCAGCCATTGCAGCTCGGCGAGATGTGGTGTGATGTAGGAGCTGCAAAGCTCACAATAGACAAACCTAGATGCGTTAGTAGTAAATCTTATAGAATTTAGAACCTACTCTTCAGCATAGTTTTGTGTTTGCAGGGGTGAGTGAAATGAAAAAAAGTGGTTCATTTCAATTATAGTTATTTGTAAGCGGTTACCATAACATCAGCAAAAGTAGTGTGAGTCCAAATGGTGCCATACAAAGGTACCTGAGGGAGAATTTTGTGGAAGTGGTGGTGTGATAGATTAGCAGGATAACTACTGCGATATTTAATATTCACGGTTCATTTATTATAAGGGGTATATAAGGATTATGTAATTTCCAACGATTATGGGTCCTAAAAGTAGACATTGCATCAGGTACTAATCCAAAACTTATTAATAGAGCATTTAACGAGTTTGTCGCGTATCATGCTAGGTATTTTATTGATTTATCTGGCAAGTGTATTATTGCTTGGGCTTAAATAATTTAGCATATAGGTATCGTATCGATTTTTCGTGCAAGTGCTTCAACGTTTGAGCTTAACGTGCTTAACCAACCATGATCTGAATTAGTCTGTCTCTAAACGGTTTTTTATTACTGATATTAAGGGCTTGGACTACAAGTTAATCAATGACAGCAATCATGAAACATATCTTGAATTGAGAATCCATATGAACCTTTGAACCTTAGAACTGATATAAATCGATTAATTACAGTATTAAGAGCGTACATAACCTTTTTAAATTTTTAGTACAGCTTTTTAGCTCAATATTACCTTAAAAAATATGCGAACAATTAGTTCCGACGTCGAGGGTACGATTAGTGCTGTCGGTGATTCTTTATCGCCACTGCAAGCCGCTTTGACAGCCGTCAATACTCTTCTGTCGCTCAACGAAAGAGGCTTTAAAATCAGCTAGTAGCTTGTAGAATCTAAAGAGCTAGTTACATTTTAGCCAAGCCTCCGCAGTTTTCGCAATTTAGGCACCTCTCGAAGACCACCTAAATGCCGTCCACGTGGTGACGGTCGACAGCAGCCTCACCTATTAAAAGAAACATAGCCTCCTAGAACAGCCTTAGGCTTACGGTCTTAGATAACCAGCAGTTAATGCATGTAGTTTAAAAAACAAATGTCGATAATTCTAACAATATGTTCGGCATAGATTCCAAAATTTTAAACGGCAAATATTCCTGCGCATTGTCAGCATAAATGTGACATTTTATTTCATGGGTCTGATTCAAACTTCTCAGTGGTCGTGTATGTACTGAGAAAGGCACCAGACCGGGCATGGACCGTTGAGGTATCGTGGATGACTGATCTGGTAGATAAGACCTGAGTCACGCACGGCAGGGTTCAAACAAGATCAGAAAATTACAACTTTATTACGCAATTGCTTCGTCTCCGAGACCCATCGTTGTTTCTATACGTTAAGGTAGTGATCAACGTTTTTAAAAGCACCTGGCTAATCTAACACTGCTTCGGCAATAAGGTTCCCGTCCTACTTACTGGGCGGAAGTTTAAAGGTTTGGCTGAGGTGATTAATTTCAACGGATTTCTACCTTCGCAATGCCGATTTAAAAGTTCCTGGCATTTTATTTTCTTTATGTGAGCTAGTCTCTTCTTAGTGGCAGTTTTTCAAGAATATTTCGCTAAAAAGGGCTTGCATGCAATTCCTGTTTTGCAGAGACGTTTCCTTAACTGGCAGACCAAACCATAGGCCTGACGTGCATAGGGCCAGCATGCTGATCGTTAGTGGCCATTAATAGTTCCTAGAATTAGTATGAATCACGATACAGACTCATTAAGACCCGGGCTGCTACCAAACGTAACCGGCTCAAGCAACTGGACTTGACAACAACGTTTACTGACCCTGCTAAAAGTCATTGCAAAATACAATCCTTTCATACTCAGCATGGCAGAGGTGTTTGCAGTTACTATGTTGAATGCCGATCAGAGATTGGGTTTTCCGAGGGTCAAACATCGAACTTATTTTCATTCGATTAATATAATTTGGATGCATACCTTACTTAAAAACTTCCAGGACGTAAGCCTTGGTTAACTTTAAAATTGACATGGATCCAATAATTGTACTGCAAGACTATTTTGAGAAACCGCTCTATATTAGATATTTTAAGCAATATCAACTTGAATTTTAATAAGGCATATCTAGAATTCCTCTTCTAAGGCTAAGCATGATACTGCCACTCTTTTCCGTATGGTAGCTGATTCTGCCTTTTTCTTGCCACCTTTTTCGATCATTGCAAAATACACCTTAAAACTATAGACAGAATTTATAGCAACATTGTTTATCAATTTTTTTATTTTAACATGCAGTTGTCGTCGATCTTTTTTACAGCAAGTCACGATTACTGGCTGATGACTGACAAACTGTAAGCCATAAATACAATTCAGTTTACAGTGCTTTTAGAGAAAGTGATTTTTTTCATGCAGCCTAGGTAGAGATTGAGTTCTCTGAGTGCGCTTTATCAAGTGCATTATTATTATTATTACTATCTTAACTAGCTGCATGGTTGTTCATCAACTGCAAGCCATGTTCCGGTCATAAATTCCAAGACTTGTGTGCAGTCATTGTTCTCATTGCAGATAACCGTAATAATAATAATTCCGTTGATTTAGCATAATTGGTTAATATAATCTCTTTATAGGCACCTCATATTTCCGGCAAAGGAAGCATGATCAAATAGTTTGTAATAGTGTGCTGAATTTCGAAAAGTAAAACATTGATATTTATTACTCATTTTTACATAACTCATTTATATAGGGCCCCAGAGAACTTAATCTCTATTCAGGCGCTTCACAAATGCCATACCCTGGCTTGATAACATTTGAAAAGAGGCACAAACATTTTTTTATGTAAGAAATTAGTGAATTGGTGGGATTTGTACGTCAGAGATACTTGCCGACACTGTACATGCTGCCACTCACCATATTTTATTTTGACCCTGTGCTTGTCATCCCTAACTCTCCTGCGTAACACCCACATGGTCTTAATGACTTTCCGGAGTTACGGACGGAGATACACATGCACAACGTCATTAAGAGCATATGGGTGTTACGCTGGGGAGTTTTGTATAGCCCACTCATGTCTAAGCGGCTTTCGGTACCGATTCGGTAGCCAACAGACTTCGTCTCACACGACAAAGAGAATGTGGGAAGCATAGCAGAGTCAGGAGAGCAGTTGAGGTTGGTGGTGAGTTGCATACAAGTAGCAGCTCAGGACCGCTGAAAACGATAAGCCATAGTCGATAGCCGGAGAGGAGTTGTCGCTGTGTAAGAATCGGGGAAGCTACTTCCACAGTCTACGATGTGCAGAGCTAAAGCTCCTGTCACCAGCGGTCTTTAAGCGGAGTAAGGGACCAGCGAATGTATTGTCCAAACATGACCTGATATATCGAAGAGGCTGAAACTGGTGCAGCCGTTACGCTAGGTACGAAGAAGCCAAGCCGTGGCTCTGGGCCTTGAGGGTCAGCATAAGAACTTTGCTCTATATCCGTCGCTCAACCGGCATCCATCCTAGCTCTTTTGTAACCGGGTTCCAGGGGTCAAAGGCTAATTCCCGCCAAACCCCGCCATACTCCGGCCACGCTGCCGCTCGCCATGCGGCCGAGTAAGACGAGCGGCCGTCAGGTTAAACATCTTTATAATAACGCATGCGCCAACAACAACAGGGGAACTAAACAAGTCTACAGGGAGGATACTATACATTATACACTATGGGAGCGCAAGATGATGCAGCAAGCTCGAACGAACGTGTTAGTTGGGGTCAGTCGGCTTCCGCAGTCCTGTCCTTGTACCGACTCCGAGTCCAACAGTACGAGCGTACGCCGTCCAAAACCCGGCTGACTGAGTAACTGCTGGCTAGTCTGAGTCGACAACTACCACAGTCGTAAGCTTCCACCAAAAGACGCCAACACACGTGGGGGGGGTCACAAACACGCTACACGGGGAAAGCGGAATAAAAACAAGTAACAACGAGCGATGTTGTAAGAAAAGTACCCTTTTAGGACAATTCCCCCTTTAGGACACTCATGTTCACTACGTTCAAATTCGGTGTCCTAAAAAGGAAACTGTCCTAAAAGTGTACATTTCCTTCAGCACTAAAAATCTTGTCCTATGGTTTTTTTAAATTTGAACATAAATCTACTTAGTATAGATGTACTGAAGAAGTCCTCAAAAGTGAAATTATTTTTACAGTGAGTCAAGAAGACTAATTAATATTGATGTCGTAACTCCTAGTAAAAGTATTGCTTCTAGGCTTCATAAGTTTAAATTAGATTTTGTTGGAGCAAGTGGAAAACATGAAAGATATATTCTTAAAGGAAGAGACTATTCTGCAACTGAAATTGATTATGTCTTTAATAGTATAATACCGAGTTATAACAATGTGTTAAAAGAAGTAACAACCAGATTTTCTTCATTTAAATTACAAACTAAGATTTCAATTCATTCATATCACACTCAAATTGACACACATTCACATAGTGTTGTAACAGGTTCTAAGTTGGTTGCAGTTGTTAAAAGATCTGATTATACTAATATTATTAAAGACCAATTGAAATATTTAAAGGAATCAATAGATAAAATGATTGACAAGAATCCTGGTTCTGGTCGGAGGCTAATAGGTGTAAAACGTCTTGAGGTTAATGTTAGTGAATATATTATTAGATCTGGTTCGTCTTATTTACCACTACCAACTGGTTTAGTAAAGAAGCGCTGCTGCATTTATATAAAGAATGAAGATAAATATTGTGCTTTATGGTGTGTATTAAGATTCCTGCATCCTGTAAGTGTACATCCAGAGAGATACATTGATTTAATTAATATATTAAGAAGTAATTATCAAGAACTAAATGAAGCTCTTTCACAACTTGAATGGCCACTCAAAGTAATCGATGTTAGAAAGCTGGGTAAACTATTTAATGTTAGTATAAATGTTTACGAATATAATGACAAATCAGGTGTATATCCTCTAAAAATTGTATCAAGAAAATTAGAGGTTCCAGATAGACATATTAATCTCCTGCTGATAACCAAATCCGAAAAAAATCATTATGTATTGATAAAGAATTTCAGTGG